>WBMZ01013137.1:0-12958 GCA_013400975.1 Atrichornis clamosus | reverse complement strand
CACAGCTCTGTGCATGAAGTAGCTGGACACTTTCGATACTGCCGTAATGAAAATCATGGTGCCCACGAGGCTGAGAAAATTGCCGCAGTGGGTTGTATTGCTTCTGTGCTGGCACACAGCTCTGTGAGGGAAGTATATGGCCACTTTGTGCTTCGGGATCATGAAAAGTCATGTTTCTCATGAGGCTGAGAACGAAGCTGTGGTGCACCAGAGTTTTGTGCGCAGTGTGCAGGCTGAAAGGGGTGTGTTTCCTCTACTGGATTACCTACCAAATTCCGGTTCTTCATCGTAAAGTGGAAGGTGCAAGGCAGCTACCTGTGCTGGTACATTTTCCTATCCAAGCCTTAGGTGGAAACAGTTGTGTTTAGCTTTACACTCCGAGATTCAAAAATTATTATGGTACAAGACATTGAGAATGCAAATCCATTGTGCATAAATGTGTTTGGTATGGCTCACGTGTGGCAAGAGGGAGGGTGCAGACTAACACTGGCTTTTTTTCTAGAGCCTTTTTATTGGGACAAGCTGCTGGAGCTGAGCAACACACCTGCGAGATGGGAGAAATTCGACTACACAGAGCTGCTCCCACAGAAATGGTTCTAGAAGTAAGAGAGGGTGCTGGAATTCCCTTTTGTTTGGCAGCCTATTAAGTACAAAGCCAAGAATGAGATGACTAGTCTTTCTTCTGAGCTATATACGGGACCAAATTCATTCAGTCTCGAAGAGCCAAGTTCCATAACGGAACACTTATCCTAAATGCTCCCACTGGAACGGTGCCGGGACTGAGAAATTCTTGGCTTTTTCCCGGGTATTGTTAGCTCTCATAAAAGCAACCACATGATGGCGCTGTCGACTCGCAAAAGAAGGGAAAGGCACCTCGCCCGCCTCTAAAGCACGCAAAGCACAGAACCGAGTGGAAAACGTGCCAGCATTCCAACTGTGTCAGGACAAAAATATTTCTCAGATCTTACTCTCCCAAGAACAAACACATGCATGCAACACACTCAAAAATGGACAGGAAATCCTTTTCATGCTCACAGATTTCTTCACGCAGATTTCATCAGGTAAGAAGTAATTGATTAAGAGAGCAGAGAGCCTCGCATCAACACATGGCATATGAGTACAGCAATGAAAACCTGGACAGTTTCTCAAGGTTCCTTGTGAAGTAACACATGGGAGTCCAAGGCCAGCCAGACCCAATGATCCTTGCAGATTTTGTCCGGAAGAAATCCTCCGACATTCGCAATTTTATGAGGTGGTATCCCAATTTTGGCCCAGTGTGCCTGGGTACACACAGTGGCTCTTTACCACAGGTAGGAAAACCTGGACATCCAGAGTTTTATTGCCAGTTTTGAGGCAATGTACGGAAGTCCATGGTCAGCCAGAACTGTGCTCTCTAGCAGCTTTCGTCTGGGAGTAATCCTCCGACATTTGTCATTTTAGGACTAGGAATCCTAATTTAGGCCACAAGGTCCTGGCTGCAAACGATGGGCTTTTCCACAGGAATAAAAACCCAGATACCCAGTATATTATTGCCAGTAGAGAGGCTGCATTCAGGAGTCCAACATCAGCCAGAGCCATAATTCCTGGCAGCTTTCTTCCAATAGAAATCCTCCGAGATTTGCAATTTCTGGGAGCCGTAACTCATTTTCTGCTCGGTGATCCTCACTTCGAACCACGGCACCTTTCAAAAGAAAGGAAAGCCTGAACACCCAGTGTCTCAAGGCCAGTTCAGAGGCAACATGTGGGAGACCAAGGCCAGCCAGAACCCTAAGTCCTTGCAGCTTTTTTCTGGAAGAAATCCTCCAATGTTCACAATTTTAGGAGGCGGTTTTGCCCCAATGCATCTGGCTGCGAACGATGGCTCTCTTCCACAGATAGGAAAACATGGACAAGCAGTGTCTTATTGCCAGTTCTGATGTGACATCCATAAGTCCAAGGCCAGCAAGAGCTGTAATTCCTGGCCACTTATTTCAGAGAGTGATATCTCATTTTCTACTCAGTTCACCTCGTTTCGAACCATGGAATATTACCACAGGAAGGAAAACCTGGACACTCAGTGTCTCAAGGTCAGTTCAGAAGTGATGTGTGGGAGTCCAAGGTTGGCCAGAGCCATAGTTCTGGGCAGCTTTCATCTGGGAGAAATCCTCCCACATTCACAACTTCAGGAGGCAGATTCCTGATTTAGGCCACAGGGTCCTTGCTGCAAACAATGGCTCTTTTCAAAAGGAAGGAAAATCCGGACACCCAGTGCCTTATTGCCAGTTGAGAGGAGGTGGCCAGGAGTCCATGGCCAGCCAGAGCCGTAGTTCCTGTCAATTTTCTTCAGGGAGAAATCCTCTGATGTTCACAATTTAAGGAAGTGGAATTACATCTTCTGCCCGGTGTTCCTAGCTACTAACCATGGCTCTTTCCCACAGGAAGTGAAAACCTAGACATCCAGTGTCTCAAGGTCAGTTCAGAGGGGTTGTGTGGGAATCCAAGGCCAGCCAGAACCGTAGTTCCTTGCAGCTTTTATCTGGAAGAAATCCTCTGACATTCGCAATTATAGGAGGCAGAATCCGAATTTCGGGCTCGGGCACCTGGCTGCGAATGATGGCTCTTTTTCACAGCATGGAGACACCCAATGTTTCAAGGCCAGTTTAGAGAAGACATGGGAGTCCAAGGACAGCCAGAGCCATAGTTTCTCACAGCTTTTGCTGGGAGAAAACCTCCGACACCCCTATTTTAGGGAACAGAATCCCATTTTCTGCCGCATTCACCTGGCTGTGAATGATGGCTCTTCTCCACAGGAAGGAAAACCTGTACACCCGGTGTCTACTGCCAGTTGAGAGGCAGCGTCCAGGAGTCCAAGGACAGCCAGAGCAGCAGTTCCTGGCAGTTTTTGCAATTTTAGGAGGTGGATTCCCAATTTTGGGCTCAGATCTCTCTGTGAATGATCGTTCTTTTCCACAGGAAGGAAAACCCAGACAGACAGTGTCACAAGGTTTTTTTCAAGGTCACACCTGGGACTCCACAGTCAGCTTAAGCCATAATTCCTGGAAGCTTTCTTATGTCAGAAATCCTCTCTTCACTATTTTATGCGGTGGACTCCGATTTCCTGCCCCACGCTCCTGGCTGTGAATGATGGATTTTTATGACAGGAAGGTAAACACGGACACTCAGTGTTTTATAGCCAGTTTTGAGGGGATGTGTAAGAGTCCAAGGTCAGCCAGATCTGTAGTTCCTTGCAGCTTTCATCTGGGAGGAATCCTCCCAAGTTTGCAACTTTCAGAGGTGGAATCCTCACTTAGGCCACAGGCTCCTGGCTGCGAACAATGGCTCTTTCCCACAGGAAGGTCTATCTCTTTCTTTGCCTTCCTGACCCATGTGGGTCCATCTCTTGCCCTTCCTACCGTTCCGTTGCTTTGCCTTGACTTGTTCACCCATCTCCCACCTCGACTACGGTACTGCTTTTTTCGTGGCCTTGCTAAGCATTGTTTGTTCCTCTCAGAACACTCATTGCATGGCCTACCCCTCCCTTGCCTTGCTTTAACATTTCTACCCAATCTTGCAGTCCCTTGTCATTCCTGACCTGATGTTTTCTATTTTGGTGGAGGCGATCCCATTTCTTTTGATATGGGCTTGTAGTTCCTCTTTTTGGCAAAGAAACCAATTTTGGATCCATACCTTGGGTGGTCTTGGTGAATTTAATTGCTTTTCCTAGTAGGCAGTTGTATTGTCCTCTTGAACCGCTAGAGCGGGAATGCAAAAGACCTGTGGTCATGGAAACATACGGTCAAGGCTCTCAAACCAAATGTGTCAGGACAGGACGGTTTTCCTGGTTTTCCACTTTCATATGCAAATTCTAATTTACTCCGCATCCAAAAGGCAACATGAACTCCCTCCTTCCTAATTACATGTACTGATAATTTTTTTCAATTCTCCAGTGTCCAGCTACAAAATGAAAAACATCGGGCAAAAATAGAAAGTTGCTACTGGCCTGACCTAAAACTGCACCTACTGAACTGCAACACACACCCTGGTATCTGCACTTTCCTTCTGAGCATTATGTACCATCAGTCGCACAGTGTAAGGATCCAAGGTTTCCCAGAAAACACCACTAAAATTTAGATTTCACATCCAAAATTCGGTATGTCCAAGCATTACTCCCAGACAAGAGCAAACAGGACAGAGAATTCTTGCTGGTTATTACAATCCCTGGGCAGACTCTCATCTGCACTTGAAACATTGAGGTACATGCTTTCCTTCCTATGGAAAAGAAGTGTCATTCTCTTCCAGGAGCCCACCACTGAAATTCTATTTCACCTCCAAAACTGAATACATCCAAGAATAGCTCTTGCACAGGAGGTGTCAAGACAGAATGGCCTTGTAGCGTTTAGATCCTTTAGGCAGCCTGAAGCTGATCTGCACCTGAAACACTGGGGCTGCATGCTTTCCTTCCTGTGGGAAAAAAATCATTTTTCCTGGAGCCCACCACTGAAATTTCAATTCCACCTCCAAAATTCAGTACATCCCAGTTTCATTTCATTTCATTTCATTTCATTTCATTTCATTTCATTTCATTTCATTTTTCATTTCAATTAATTTCATGCTATGAAGTATTATTTCATTCCATGACGTAAAATGAAATTGTAAAATTTTTTGCCACTTCATTAAATTTTATTTAAATGCAGGAAGCTTAATTTCATTTCACAAAGTTTATTTTCATTTCATTTTATTTAATTCCATAAAGTTTCATTTAATTTAATTTCAGTTAATTTATTTAATTTTAATTTCATTTCATTCTGTAAAGTTTCATTTCATACTAATTTATTCATTTCATGAAGTTTCAATTAATTTCATTTCATATCCTTTCATTCCATAAAGTTTCATTTTACTTCATGTCATTTCATTCCATGAAGTGTTATTTCATACCATAAAATTAAATAAAATTTCATTATATAAAATGGAATTTTAAAAATTTCTTTAAAATCATTAGTTTTCATTGCATGAAGTTTCATTCAATTTCATTTCATTGCAATCCATGCCACTCCATTAAATTTTATTTCATTTCATGCAAGGAAATGAAATATCAAAATTTCATTTTATTTCATTTTTTTGTGCAGTTTCATTTTGTTTTGTTTAGTTTCATTTTCATTTGATTTGTCATTTCATGTAATTTTGTTTCATTTCAATTAATTTTTTTAAATTACATTTCATTCCATGAAGTGTTATTTCATTTTGTTCCATGAAGTTTCAATTAATTTCATTATTTAATTTCCTTTCATTGCATAAAGTTTCATTTCGTTTCATTGCATGAAGCTTTTCTTCATTTCATTTCATGAAACAAAATGAAATTTCTAAATTTCTTTTAATTTTATTTCATTGTATGAAGTTGCATTTAATTTCACTTCATTTCTTTTCATTCCATTTAATGAAGTTTCAATTAATTTCATTATTTCATATAATCTCATTTGATTTCATTCTGTAAATTTTAATTTAATGTCTTTTCATTCCTTGAAGTGTTTTTTCATTTTATTTTTTTGCATTTAATTTAATTTTATTTAATTCTGTAAAATTTCATCATTTTTCTTAATTTCAATTAAATTCATTTCATTTCATTCCAGCCCAAGAAAATTTATATTATTTTATTTTATTTTATTTCATTTCACTTCATTTCATAAATTGAAATTTCATTTCGGCAAGGCAGTGAAGGGGCAAGGCAAGAGAGGGGAAAAGGAAGGCAAGGGAGGGGCAAGGTGAAGAAAGGCAAGGAAAAGTAACACAAGGCACAAGGCAAGGGAGGGGAAGGCAAGGGAAGGGCAAGATGGGGGCAAGGCAAGGAAAAGCCAAGCAAGGGAGGGGAAAGGAGGAGGCAAGGAGGGCATAGGAGAGGCAAGTCAGTGCAAAGCAAGAAAGGGGAAAAGGGTGGGGAAAGAGAGGCAAGGGAGGGGCAAGGCAAGGGAGAGGTAAGGAAGGGAAGACAAGAGAGGGATAGATAAGGTGAGGCAAGGGAGGGGCAGGCAAGGCATGGAAATAGAAGGAAGCGGTGAGCAAGGGTAGGCAACACAAAGTAGAAGTAGGAGAGACAATGCAAGGCTTGTTGAACCAAAGCAACACAAAACTTAATGCTTTTTCATGCCAGTCATCTCCACTCAGATCTCCCTGAAGAGGTGCTTGGGCACAGAGGCTTTAATGCAAAGGGCAATTAGGGATAGTTCTCATCCGTGCCTTGCAAAGTTTTCGGACCAAATCAGCTCAGAGCAGCAAAGTTTCAGCAAAGTCCCATAAACTCAGCTTATCAATATGCATTAAGTACCCTTGCACAGAGAATTCATGTGCATAAATACTCACATGAGAATGGTAACAGATGATACTGTAGGCAAACCTAGTGTTTACACAAATCGTAAAGATAAGTATATGAATAGTCTTAAGATTACATATGAGGAAATAACAGTGGTAACACAACACAAAAAGGCAAAAAGTATCTTCTTTCAATGCAACAGATTAATAAGATAAAAGTCTCTTGGACTAAATCTATAACATCAGAGACATTTGTACAAACTTGTCAATTTATACCAACAAAGGTCAGCAAGATTTGACTGATCTCAGAGGTAGAATCACTTTACCTTCTGGACGGGTTCTTCCCACCAATCATCCCAATGCTGAATTGCCAGCAGCTGAGCTGCACTTTCTTCCTTGATCTGGGCAAACAGCTGCTCAAGTTTACATTTGTATTTCCGTATAAAAACCCCAACAATTAAGGACAAGATCGGTAGTGATGAAATATAATTTTACTTCGCCTAAATCCAACTTCTGAACCATCAGAAAACTGCATAGAGGCCACTTATTTTCTGCCTTTGACAATAGAACTGCATGAATAATTACTAGCTATGCTCATTCTGTGTTCCTTTTAAAGACTTCTGAAATTAAATTAAATATCAGCAATATTTAAATTTTGCTAAACTTCAAGATCTTCATCTCACTTCCATTAGCTGCTAAGATTAAAGACCTGCCTTCTCTCAAGAACCAAGTATGCATCTCCAGCATGGGATGCATTTGGGCTCTTGCCTGAGCTTCTTAATTCACAAGTATGAACTTACAACACTTCTAAAATAGATATTTTATTGCAACAGAAACTTGTAGACTACCATGAAAACCTCACGGCAACTTTATTAAAGAGTCCATGCTCCAGAATGTAAAATACTGTATTTTTAATGCAATATTAATGCAGGAAAATATTTCTGTGATGTGCATTCTGTAATCAACCCTTTGTATCCAACCACTTGTATTAAATCATTTATATCAAACCAACCACATTCCCTTCAAAGCTGTGCTGTAATCAGGTGCTTGGGCAGCAGAATTAGATACATAAAATACCCATGCAAATTGATAGCTTTGATGGCATCTGCTATCGTTGACAGTGTAATTTGCATTTCCCTATTAAAAATAGATTTTTTTTTAAGTTAATTCAGTTCACTGAGAGTACAATTACTTCCAGGTCAGATGCATAAACACTGACCATTTAGTTCCAACTGATTTAACATTAAAATATTCTCCTAACTGCCGAGCACTGCTGTTTTGCAATGGATCATCAGAGCCAGTCAGAGGCTCAGAGTTGTCTGCAATATGTTGATTCTTCTAGCAGCCTCAGTGAAGAAAGAGTGATCATTTTTATGGTGGAAATAGTGATCTGTGATAATTGTGGATATAAGATAGGTATGAAGTATTTTACAGTCCTTCACTTTTTATGGAAAAATCAGCCTTTGTGGTCTAAGGCTGGAGCTGTAGGCTTCAGAAAGAAAGATAAGAGAAAGCAAGCTGGACTGGAGTGGCATTGGGGCACACAGCTGCTTTTGGAGCTATGATGCTGACAAAATGCAGTGTCCTGTTTCTGATACACAGCCATGCTTCTCTGCTGAAACAATTCCCTTTTATCATGTCTCTGAATGAGAAGACTCCCTGAGAAACCAACCCCGTCTGCTTCTGACAACATCACAAAGACGTGTATATGAGTGAGGATTTCTACACGTGGATAATATAGCTTTAAGATCTGTAAATACTGTGTATGTTAAAAACTTACACATAACTAAGGTTCTATAATTTTCTTCTTAAAAAACCAAACCCCCAACAGCAGCAGCCCACTCAGTCGTTCCCCACAGCCCCACCTTATATGCAGCTTGTCTCACATGCACCACTGCTAGATGGCCCAGGGCAGTCTGAGCTGTTGAAACTGATGCAATTTCTCTGCAAAGAATAGTCCGGAGTGTCAGGAAGAGTAGTCTTGGGTATTCCCGGCCAAGTAGCATAGAAAACCAAATCAGCCATCCAACCAACCAAAAAACACACGTGAAACAAAGTTATAAAAGAGAACAGATCGTACTAATTCATGCTACTTTTACTAAAGTGCGAAAGATAAATTTTATTTGTTTTTAATCTCTACAAAAGGCTTACCCTAAAAATTTCTTTGTTTAGTACAATCACTTTTAAAACTTCAAGATCTCTGCACAGTATAGAATTCATATCTTCTGAATGACAATACATAGTCTAGGAATAGGTAGTCTATTCATAGATCTGAAAGTACTGAATTGATAACTAGTGGCTGGCAAGTGGCATAGCAATACCAATGACATTGTATTATTTTACAACACAAGATGTAATTCACTTTTATTTGAATCCATTACTATTCTTTCTTTAAAATCATATCCCACTGAAACTGCCCCATAACTAAAAGTTGACATTACTAATGATAAGTATAGTATTCAGCAGTTTCAACAAATGCAGCAAAAAACTGTGAGGACAGTGGCTGGTATCAGTTCAGAGCAGAGAAATCAGCCAGAACAGTGTTCAGTAACTTCAAATATTACTGTCTCCCTCGTTTGATTAACTGTTGAACTTCAGAGGTTTCCAGAGGAAGTCCAGCTTGTTTATGATGGATTGAAGTCGATATCTTCCTCTAGGTATTTCAGTTTCTGGGAGGTAATAGAAGATAAACTCAGCAGAAGCAAAACAATGTCAGGAATACAATTGGTTTGGAGTAACTCTGTGCAGCTCAATGCTCTTCACTTTCAAGAAATGGCTTTGCCTCCTCTTCCTAGGCACAGTCTGCTGCAATCTTTGAGAAGGAAAAGGAGACCTGAGCATGCAATCCCTTCTTTATTTATCTGCTACGTGTACACCATCAACAGTGATGGTTTCATCTAATTCCAAGAGAAGCTTTTCAGTGAGGGCAGCCAGTGCAGAAAAGAGGCTCTGAGTACACTCAGCAGCACAATCCTGTTGCGACACAGGAGACAAGAAAGAATTACACAAATATCCAACCCTGACATTCTGCAGCAGCTGCAGGTAACAGACATAAGGCTTCAATTTGCACAAAGTCTCAAAGTCTTTCTGCAGTATTAACACTGCCCAATTAGCTAAAGTTAAAAAAAATGCAGAGTTCTGTATACAGGACTCCAGTAGTTATATATTTGGATTAAACCTGATTTTAAAAGTTGTCTGTAAATGCATCCTTCTACCCAAAGCAAAGATCATTTTGGAATTCAGATACTTTGGGAGGAAGTGCTTAGGCCAGGAGTTATTCTAAAACAGGGTATTTGTGTTTCTGTGTCTGTATACAGAGCTAACAGTAGTAGGAGGAATTAAAAATATATATATACTCTGCAGACAGTATAGAATTTGAAGTGGCTTGAGAGAAGTAAACAAAGAGTTTTAATGCTGGGGAACCAACCTTCAATAAACCCAAGGGGTGGAGAGCGAAAAGTGTTTCAATTCCTGAATCTCTCCAGTAAATTCGGCTTATTCTAGATCTTATATCCTGTATAAAAAAGTGTGAGTTATTTGCACTAATGAAATGCACAGAGATTATGTCCTTCCAGGCATCTGTTCTCTGCAAGTAAGAGAACCAGAGGATGTCACCACCACAGTCAATGCTTGTACCTGCCATTAAGCTCATAGTATGTTCTATGAATGATACAAAAGATCAGTTAGTTCCACAATGTATCTAAGCACCTGTATGTGTTCATATGTTTTTATGTCTATATTGATCTAATGCTGACAATACGTAACTGAAAAGTTAAACGATAGATGAACAGGATTGCCTAAAAATGAAAACATTTTCAAGTTTCCTTTGGATGGGGAGAAAACATAACCAAAATATACTCTCCTTTCCAAATGCAACATTTACATTCACATTAAGCAAGGGCTTTACGATTACCTGCCCCATCTTTGTGTTGAGATGAACACCATCAGTTTGGGGTTTTTTCTCTTTTATTTCCTCTTGGCACAAAGCCTCCAGCTGAAGCAGTTGTTTGGGTGTCCTAGGGAGTAATGTAATTTTCTCTGGTGCATAGTCTTTAAGGAAATGCATAAGAAAGAAATGCCTTCAGTAAAGAATGCAGTTTGAGTCATAATAAGGAAGAAGTAAACCCCAAACATTTTATATAAAAGCACTCAGAAAGACAAAGAAAATGGAACTACTTCTTGGCTGTCTGGATACAAACCTTGCAGTGCAATATGCACCAAATTGACTCTCTGTTGGAGGACAGGGTCTCTGGTCTCACTTTGTGGTCTGTTTTCAATAAATAATCTTCTCTCCCATCAAGTGGTAAATAAGACATTTTTTATATCTCTATATGAGTAACTTTTTCCTGAATTTAACTTAATAGTCAGAGAGACAAAATCTCAATATACTGTAGCATTTTCTGCATGATCTCCATTATGATTCTGTTCTCACTTCTGATATTACTTGACAAAATATGCCTCTTTAATGAATGATAGTAAATAATACTATTTCATTTTCCCTATGTCATAGTTCCTACAAAGGAGTGCACCCATACAGTAGGAGCTCTATGGCCATACCACAAGGACACAGCCCTTACAGGGTTGACAGTCCAAGTATAAGGTGAAAGGCAGAGCTGAAAAGATTAGAAAGGGGCAGCCCAGTGCTGGAAGCAGAGAGAGAAGTGACTGAGTTCCAGGAAATACAAAGCTTCCAGGAGAACTACCCAGACTAACTGCAAACCCAGAAACTACATCTGTGGCCAGTTCAGCAGGGAGTGATGAAACAAACTGTGAGAATGAGAAAAAGGAAGTGTTGTGGATTTGATGCATTAAGCTGATCCTGAAATTCACTTCCGCTGATCCTGAAATTCTTTTTGGAAAAGACAGGGTGTATATGTGACATAGAAGTATTCATTGCAAGGAAAAAAAAGAACCATTCAGTCCAGTTGAAAACTTACTGCAAGGGTTAAACAGCCTGGAATTTTCTCTCACGGAATTCTTTCACTGCCATTTCTTTCTCTAGGTTCAATACTTTGAGTGACATACACTTGTTTAAAGATGTGATCTTGCACAGGTCTTTCAACTTAGTCACGTGCCCTTCTGCTATGCTTTTTGTAGCTGATAATACATGAGAAAGAATATTGGGTCAATTTCCAGTGAAACTAACCACAAGTTTTTCACTTAGTGTAATGGATTAAGACAGCGACAAAATTCTTGGTCTCTGCAATTTTCAGCTTACATACTGAGAAATTATATACACAAGATATTAAAAGTCTTAACTGAATGAATTTACCTCTCAGAGAGAAATTATAGTAATCATCTGCCTGCCTTTGATATGACAATAATTCCTCTCCGAGCACTTCTGTCCAATGTTCAAATGTCTCTGGCAGATCTTCAGGCATTCCTCATCTGAGGCTTCTTCTTAGATGAGAAAATCTGAGAAATCCTGCAGAAGGGAAAGATAAACCAGAAAAATTGTTGGTAACACATTCAAACAAGTCACATCTAGGTATATAACAGCAGGAGAAAGAAGAAAAATTTTGGATGACCTGCCAAATATTGAAAAGAACCAAATTATTTTTCTGAGGCAGGAGTAGACCTATGAAAGCAAAAGTGATTGAAGAACATGGGGTTTTCTTACCTCACTAAGGCAGAGCAAGGTGTTATTACCTGTCCAGAGAATATTCATAATAATCCTCTTTAAAGTATTCAAAATCAACACAATTTAAAAAAAAAATTAAATATGATCACATTGTCACATTATCACATTGGCAATATTCACTGTTTTTCAAGTATTATGTTTAGTTTAATTTTAATACATTTTTCAGAGCACACACGAACAAACATTCAGAATGCCTAAGTACCTTCCCCTGCACTAGCACAGATTCTCTTCAAAACAGCCAGGACTTGGAGATACTGTAATTGCTCACCAGAGAGCACTGCCACATCACTGTCACAAAAAAGCAATCCCAGCCAACTTCCTGCACCCAGAATTAACCTTAAGATATTACCACATATTTTAGATAATCCAAAAATATTTGAGGATTAATCTAGTTGATTATTGGAATTACTTTGTGTGGTGGGTTTGTGTTTCTTAGCGAATTTTTTCTTCCTTTTTTCCAGTTGGTTACCAGGGAGACAACTGGCAGGAGCGAAGTGTAGTCATATGCAAATGCCAGACAATCAGAACACAAAAGAATGGTTGATCACCCTGGGCAGTCTTTGATATGGTTTTGAAAAACACAAAAGGAGGTGGGGGTGGGGGGAGCAGTCCCCGGCAGCCAGAAAAGAAGTTTTTTTTTTTTTACTCACTGCCTCTTCGCCTGGCTCAGGAAGACATGGTGTGGGCTCTGGCTCTGGGAGTTTTGGCTTCCCAGTTTCCTGGGAGTTTCCCTCCCTGCCGTTTTTCGCTGGGCACCTGCATNGCTGGACACCTGCATCGTCCGCTGCAGTATCACTGCTAGCAGATTTTCCCCATCTGAGTGGGGGGCTCCAGAAGGGTCCGGGGCTCCTGTGCCTTCTCTCTCCCTCCCTCCGAAGAGAGACCAGCTGCCTGTTTGCCTCAGCTGAAGACCCCAGCTTTTGCTGCTGCCGCCACTGCCGCCGCCACAGAGGAGACCACAACTGGACACGTGAGAAACACAGGAGAACTCAGACCCTCTTCCACCCCCCCAACACCCTTTCCCTGCCTCCATTT
>WBMZ01013136.1:0-56367 GCA_013400975.1 Atrichornis clamosus | reverse complement strand
TATATATATATATATTTATCTTATAATGTTTTCTCCCCAGCATAAGGTCTATTTCATCTGAGAGACAGGCTTCATTTTAGCCTGTGATCTTCCAATGGAGACAAAAAATTAGGAGAATATTATTTTCCAGTTAATCGCCATGACGAAGCATGTGCTTTTGAACCTGGGTTCCTAAAAAGACTCACGTCTTATTGCTTCAGTTGTACCCATAGTTATCCCTCTTTCAATCTCTACTTTTATTATTTATTCTGCCTATTTTTCTGGAGGTAAAATTTTAGGTGCTTGTTTTACCTGTTTTCCTGGGCAAGTAACAAGAAAATTCCCTTTCCAAGGCTCCTGCTCAGAATTAACTACATTCAAATAGCTCGCTTGTTTTTCTGAAATACAATACTTGCTACACCAAAGTAATATAATGCCTTTACTTTCTTCCAAATTCCTGGATCTTACAATATATTTGGTTTGGTTTGTTTTTTAATCTAAAAGTCATTCTTAATTTACCTTACTTTCTGCATCAGAGTATTATGAAAACCACAGATCTACTAAGATTATGTTGAAGTTCTGTAATTTTTGTTCATGAGATAAGTCAGTTTTTAAGGACTATAAATTGGTTCATTCTTTTTTGGCTTTTCAAGGTATCTGTGTAACACTTATATAAGGAAATTTCATAAGAATACTCTTAGCAGGAGTGTAACTGTCACCACCTGAGACCTAAAAGAGAAGAGTAGACAACTGGAGGACCATGAAAATGCAAAAGCAGAGTAAGAAGAAGCGGAGTTGAGCAGTGGGCCAGACTGCAAGAGCTTGAAACCATATCTTGTTTATAATCATATTTGTCACTCTTTCTGTAAACAAGTAGCTGTATGGAAGAAAAAGCTGAGTGAGGTCCGTATTTAAAATTACAGAAGACAGCATTTATTTCATTCCAAACACAGGTAAAAAAAAATTAGGTGCAGATACTATTGTTTATTTAAATTAAATATGCATTTGAAATACAAAGCTGAGGTATCTATTAGAAAGTTTGACTTGTTTGACTTTTCGTTAGCACTGTTCTATACTCACTTTAGGTATTGATTTCTTGCTAAACAAATTCCTATAAGTGCACACAGTCTTACTGTGGCCTTGTGGCAGAGTCAGAAAAAATTAATTCAGGAGTAATGTCCATAAAAAAGGGGGGAATATAAATCACGGATAATATATAGTTATGTATTTTTGCAATCTTGTGGGTTTGATCAGTTTCTCTGAACTAGTACAGCGTTTCCTTGTCTCACATAATTAATGTTGTACCTTGGGAGTAGTTTACTAGTAAATTTTGCATCTGAGATACCAGACTGGTCCAGCAGCCTATTGAGAGAGTAAAAAATCCTCTCGCCTTTTTTCAGACTTGCTTGCTGGTATCACAAGGTGAGAGGCTAAGAGACACAGAAACTCTTCCTTTTCATCATGTCAGGAGTGTATGTAACATAACCAAGACTTATTCAAGACTTTTTATTTGTCTTCTAAGGACATAATGGCATCAGCTAGTGATATTTGAGGAGCTTCTTTCAGCAAAAATAAAGAAATGGAAAACTTATTCTAACATGTTATAGATCAGAACTGCCTTAAGAAAAAAAAAGGCTAGCTAAATATGTCATAAGGTCCACATACTTTTAGACAGGCAAGAACTTAAGATTAGTCTTGATCAAGAGTAAATGAAAAAATGGGAAGGCATCCTGAAATAACAGAAAGATACTATTAATATATCTGTAGATGAAGACTGAATATTATTCTATACAGAAGTGCTGACTTTTAATTTTTGTTTTAGCTGTAGTTTAATTTTCAATAGCACCATAAAGACAAAATTTGATGAAACTCCTTCACAAGTAAAATCGTAAAAATACAGTTTGTTCCTAGTTTTGACCTGCCTCATAATCTAGAATTTGGAGTTGTATTTGATGGACAAAGTGAAATGAATGAACCTCACAGTTTTGAATGAGGTTTAATATTCTCTTCATTTTTCTTGGACAGACAGATGTTGTAACAACATAATCCATTATGATTTGTTGTAGCAAAACGAGAGGCTTATTGGTATATTAAAGATGCCCATTATCTCTTAGGAGAGGAAATAGAAACCTTTAATGATTGAGCTGAGAATCTTCACAGTCATTAAGGACACTGATAGGAACATTTTCACCATGGTATATAGAAACCAGCCATCATATATTAGTATTACCGAATGTCAAGTTCCCATTCACCATACTGATAACACAGCCTTTGTAGAGACTGCATTCACTTCACACAAGTACAGGACTCTATTCTTTTGCAGTGTTTCATTTAAAGGGATAAACCTCGGTTTATAGTCTCTGATTCCCTTCTTTTCAGAAGTAGGATCTCAAACACATTGTTTCTGAGAATTCAAGAAGCTGAACTGCTAGATTTCTGCCACTCAACTCTTCTCATTGTGTAATTTGAATACGTGTTAGTATGTCAACAATCCCTAAACACAGCAATAGGAGGATATATTAATCCATGCTAGAGACAGCAGACAGTGTATATCATCAGCTGCTTCTGGTATGGGTATGGACTGGCCAAGGCCAAGTCTATGTTGCTGATTGAAGTGTAAGAGGATAAGCAGAACAAATTATTTCTAATTTCACACCATTGCTTGTTACTAGTTTGATCATTCTTTTACCCAGCGTGCAGTTTCACTCATTCTCATTCATACTTCTTTATCAAATTAAGTTAAAATTGACTAATGTATTCAAAAGCCTTTGAAGATAGGAGACAGAGAGATGAACAGATGAAACTGAAAGTCTTGCTTTCTATAAAAAAAAACCAAGCTAAAATTATCTATTCATTACAATAACAAATGTGATTCATTGTATTCTTTGAAGAGTCAATGTTAAATTCACAAATGACAAAAGTTAAAGAAACTTTGATTTATTTGCATTTAGTTGTGTGTCACAGAAGTAAAGGACATCACTCCAAACTTCCCATAGTTCATGTGAGGATTTGGTTGCTGCAATAGGGCTTAAAGCAGTCAGCATACTGAACTCTTAATAGTTCACACTCATTTCTATGAAGTGACTGGGAATAAAGATGTGGCCTAAATCCCTGTCTACATAAAATCTCCCTATATTTTTTTTTCTGAGGACAAGTAATTTGGGTTTGTTTGGGTTTTTTCAATAAAAGTAACAAAACCCCTGAATGTTTGATTGAAAAATGTGTTTTAAGCCTGTTTCTTTCAAAAACTAGGAAGGGTATTGCATTTTACTTCATTGGTTCATTGTGGATGTAACATGTTTGTCTAATGGACACACACACATGGGTGCACTTGTATGTGCAGGCGTAAGTGCATATGCATATATAGTTATGCATTAATGTGTATGTTTGTGTATAGTTAAATATTAGCATTAAGTTATTTCTCTAATCTGCTCTGAGCTGTATAATTATCTGTGCTAGTCTTCTTTGTCCTTCCTTGGTCTGTGTTTAGTTTCTACTGCCACTATTTTTAATGATTCTTTTTTTCCAGAAGAAAAAAAAAATCGGAGGATAAAATATATCATTCAAGGCATCTATACTTAGGTTAAACAGTCTTACCATTAATAGCAAAGACACAGCAGTTCAGCATTTGTAAATATATCTTGCTATACAGTTATTCCTAAAATGAAATGAGCCTGTGATTCCCACAGCACTTTACAGCAGACAGGACAATCCAGTTTTAATGATAATTTCTTACAAGGTTCATCTGAAAATAATGATGAATTTCAGCTAGCCCATTGATATTATTACTTGTTTTGTATAAAGCATTTTACTTATGAGGATCACCAGGTTCTAACTGGAGGCAACTAAAAGCTAACAAATGTCAGGATGGTCAATTTACTTCTCCATTTTAAAAGTTAGATATTGTTCTAGAATGAAAATGTGTATGTTTTGTTGTTCTCTCACAAAATAGAAATTCTGTAAAGTTTTGAAACTATCACTGAAATCAGCCTAAAGCAAGAAATCTGGCAATGTTTTACAGATCCTGCAGTTTCCATCCAAAAATATCCCAGAACAAAAAGAAAGGTGTGTCTCATAATACATAGTCTGAATGAAAATCAGATATAGAGAAAGAATTGCAAGACTATCAGCAGAAACAGTACAACTGGATGGACTAATACATAATGTTGAGCAATCTCTTGCTCATTTCAGCAGACAAGATTTTCTTGGTAGTGAAAGATTAGCTTAACTTAGAATTTGTCAATCTTAGATTTTTTACTAAAGCAAAAGGTAAAATAATAGCAATTTTAAATTAATAAAATATCTAATTACATTATAAAATAATAAAATACTAGTGTAATGTATAAAAAGAAAGGTCAGTAGTTAAACTCAATTGGCATCTCAATATCAGAATTTTTCTCTTTGGGAACAGAAAAGGTGAAATGGAGAAAGTGTTGTGTTTTCTTCACAATGCTTCATGTAAAAATAACATCAAGTAAACTGTCAAACTCAGGGCTATTGCAGAGCTCCATCTATTGTTCTATAATCCGTTTGGATGGAGGAAGGAAAAAATCTGCATGGACATGTATTCCTGACCTTATAGGGCCTTAGAAATCATTCACCACTCTTATTAAAATGTCATCCTATTCTTAGTAGTTTCCCAGTTCACCTGACTTTCCATTCAGCAAACTGTATGCCAGTCAATTCTTTGCCAAACTCATCATGAAAGGACACCTAATCAGACAGCAGTAACATGGAAACCAGTGATGAAATCTGGTTATACTGTCAATTATATCAACTAGATGAATTACTTGCTATCGTATCAGATTATTCTTTCCCACATAAATTATAGTAATTTTCCAGCTAACAGGTGAGGGATGTAGATTGTGCATAGAGAGTTAACAGAGGAAGCCACAAGTTTTTAATTATTAATGGAACAATAAATGTCTGTACAAACATTCTAACCCTGGCTTCCACTAGGATGAATCTTGGCCGTATGGAAGTCAGGTCAAGAGCCAAGCAGATACCCAGATGTGGAGAACAGGAGAGCAAAATCCTGAGCATATGTGGTCTCATCCCAGCAGAAAAGTCTAGACATATATTTACAAATTTTATTTCTCTGTTACAGTTTTAAAATAGCCAACCCAATTGACCGCTGGCTATTTTAAAAATTATAATTTATTTATTTTTAAGCTTATTTTTGTGCCATCATATCCTTGCATTGCTATGTTATTTTTTAAATTACTCCCTTAATGCAGAAGAAGGAACTTTTTTGATGTGTGTTATCAATATGCTGAATCTATATAATATTACTCTTCAATCTTTGGTCATACCCTCAAAATGTAAAATTTATTTGTAAAGTAAAAATAACTTCTTTCCTCATTTAAAAACTTTTTTTGTCCCTGACTATGTTCAGAATAATATTTCAGGAAGAAAATCTGCATTTAGCACTTTCTTTTGTGTGTTCGCTAAGGGCAGGGAGAATGTATCCTCATTGGTATGTTTTGTTGGTGGTCTGTAATGAATTCATAACTGTTATACCCTCAAAGAAAAACATGTCTCTCAAGTGTTTCTGCTGAATTGAGAAGAATGCTTATATTCAGCCCCAGTATTTTTACCAGTCAATTCAGACCTCTGACGTGATTTATATTTCCCTTAAAAGCTTTCAATCATACCTGAGTAATAACTGTTTCTATTTAAAATTGTTTCCTCTGAACCTCTCACAAACCTCTGGAAGAAAATACATTGAGCTTTTTATTCCCATTCTTATATTTGACATGAAACAATAATGACTACAGAAAGGTTGGTGATTATGAATAAATTTAAATTAATATGTAGCAGTATCCAGGAACTCCTCATTTACCTTTTCTACTGCAGAAGTCTTGTTTTTCTTCTCTTGCTTATTTCTCTTCATGTTTTTTGTTGGTTTGTTTGTTTTGGAATTTTGGTTTGGTTTGGTTTGGTTTTATTTGGGTTTTTTCTGTCATCACAGGAAAATATTAGAATAGCTTCCTTTGGGCTTTGTATCTTCTCCTCCAAATTTTCCCTTCCTGATTTTGTTAACCCAAGATCAGACAAGACCATTTATCTCTCATTGCATCCATTGCCCTCTGATATGATGCAGCTCAATTTTTCACACACACATAAATGCTTGCATTCATTCAGTATCAGAATAATATTTGTCAGTGGCTATCAGGCCACTTAACATTAAGAAATCTAGCTGGTCATCTACATCTTTCTACCAGGTTCATCGCAAATAAATTTTTGGTTTAAAAGCTACTTATTGATCCACTTCTATGAGTCTTGGGCTACACAGAATCTGCAGATCATTACATTTCTATCAGGTGTAGAAATATGTCCTATGGATTAAAAGGGAACCTGGCATCTCTGATTAGATCACTTGTTTCTACTGCTGTGTTCACTTGGCAAGATTGTCCTACACATTTTCTGTGTCACACAGATCTGTGAAGAGTTGTAAACACCTCCTTTAATAAGGACTCCTGTTGGTGAGCATAGCTCCCTCCCACTCTTTCTCCTCTCTCCCCTATGGTCTAGTAGTATCAGTTGTAAGTACCAAAGACTTCTTAAATAACCCAAAATGTGCTAGGGAATGTTTGAGTGATATCATATCTTTTGTTACGAGGCATGCATCTCTGCCTCATGAGAAATGTCATTCTTGTGTGCATGGTATTCTTTTATTTCTCTCTGCTCCTTCGAGACACCACAATCTAGGATAGGATTTAACCTCTTAGTATTCATGGTTACATTCCATGTATTGCACTATTAGATTGTGCATTTTAAAAAAGCACTGCATTACTCCTATCCTGATAGGATAGGTCTTGCTTGTTAGAGTTTATGTCTTGCCAATACATTTCCTCTTAATTTTGGCAGAATTAAGCTTGCTTATTTTTTCACTAAGGATGTAAACACTAAAAATATATCCACACTTTCCTCTTGTAATTTTGTGCCTTTGCAACCTTATTTTAACTTATTTTCCATTTTATTTGCATAAAACTGCCTTTAGACATTTGTTTGTGTTATAAAAAGTCTTTTTGTTCATTTGTTTTCTTCAATTAAAATTGAAAGTGTCCATATTGCTCTACAAAGATACATTATATTTACTATCTCTATTCATTTCAAATCCAATTTTCTTCATTTCGTTTGTCCTTGAATGCTTTTCCCACATGTAAATCTATAAAAATAAAAGAAGGTAGAGAATTTTGACATTAAAAAATCGACTGAAAAAAAAATCTACTATATACTTTAAATTCTTTATCATAAAAATCACACAACAAAAGTCAGCTTAACCAGTCCTGTTGTCAGAAGTTTAAATCACATCTTGATAGTAGATTCTCTCAAAACCCTTTCATACAGAATTTAAAAAAGGGTTGTCCTCTAAACTGTTCTTAGGAAGCAGAAAAACTTGTTTTGTCTTTTTTTCTCTCTCTTCTTTCTTTTGTTGTCTCAGCAATCACAGATGCAGTGGAAGAATGTTGTGGAGGAAAGCAAGGAGCAGTGTACACTGACTTTCATTTCTATGGATAAATACTGTGAATTGTCTACAGCTTAGACTAGAAAGTAAAGCCTCACATCCTGAAATATTTTTCTGAGAACAAAAATGCACAGCAGATTAGTTCAGCCAGTGGTTAAATTTTGCTTTAGACTTGATATTAACTTAGAGGTAGAAGAATGGTTAAAAGATTTATGACTGCATCCACTCAAAGAAATTAATATCATTAATGTATTGGATAGCAATTCCAGGTGGTTTTTTTTTTCATGAAGAAACTGGACCTGTCATATTTAACACCAAGAAGATATGTAAAGAGTGACTACTTTAAAATAAAAATAACTTTTTAAATTATTCACTTCATAACTACTTCAAAGGTAGGTAGGGGTCACAGAGCAGCCACATGAACACATACATACCACCACTCATACAGTAAATAAACTATAATTCTTTGTGTTTCTCTAGAAGTAGAGAAAAACAGAAACAGATTAAGTCAATTTAGGAGGTCAACAAAGAAGGTTCAAATGGATGGAAAGATGGACCCTCATCTGATCAAAACTACTGACTCAAGATTCATCAGAAATACCTTGTCTAGATCAAACACATGGTATAATTGTTGTGTATAGCAGAACTAGGAGCAATGTAGATATCCAAGTGCATTTTTACACCAAAACCTTTAGTAACTGACACCTATCTCATTAGATTACCTCCTGCTGTTTTTGGCATGTTTCTGGACCAAAGTTGCAATAACAGGGGCAACAGCTGATAGAAACAATACCAAAATACCCCCACATAGAAATAAAGAACACAGAAAAATAAAAGCTAAGGGCATAGTAAATAAACAAAACCAGGTAGAAAACTGAGAAAGATAAAAATAAAAAAGAGGAATAAGAAACGAAGTGAAAGTAAAAAGCCAAACTAACTGCCATGAAATCGGTTTAGACACCAAATATGATGAAGTTTATAGATTGTATTGAAGTTATGAATAGCGTAATCATGGCAATCCTTTTTTGTTGTTTGTTTGTTTCCTTCCTTGTAATACTGTACCTATGATGCTATTACAGATAACAAGCAAAAGGAGAATGCAAAACACTGTTTCCTGATTGTGATTCAGGGAAAGCGGAAATCAAGACAGCAGAGATAGATATACACAATACATTTCAATCTTTTTTTCCACTTCTTTTCAATGATGTCCTAAGGATATACAGCCCAATTGTAATTTTGCAAGAGGAATGGTGAGCATTCAATCTCTGTGCTGATTACTTTGTATAAAAGAAGCCTCATGAGATTTAGTAATGCAAGAGCCAAATCCTTGCACTGCTTCCATGAAGGAAAAACAAAAGGAAATACAGCATGGGAAAAATCTGTAATAAATATTTTTTTTAAAATACACAGGACATTACATTAGCCAAAACAGTGTGGTAAAAATATATAACAAAATGACAGTCAGTTGCCACAAACACTTAGTTGATGCAAAGAGAAAATAGATAGGACTTTTCACACTGACGGTGGCATAAGAAGTCACTGCATAATTTGATTTGAAGGACTGAGACAATAACATGTAAAGGAAGATGGAGGTGCCATGTTGTCTTCTGCAGTATTTTGTTGGTTTGCTTTTAATTTTTTTTCATCATTGCTTTGACCATGACATTCAACCTGAAAATATAGCAGACTATTCTAGGAATCACACTTAAAACCAGCAAATACAGGAAGTTAAAGTTGCCATTTTCAAGAGCTCATGTCCATGTACGCAATGAAAAAGAATTTTCTGATAAGTTTTGTATAATATGATCCTTGATATAAAACTGTGGACTTGGTTTCCTATCAGAGTATGGAAACACTGATTATAATAATTTAGAATATTTCTGATTTTTTAAAAAAGATTTTATAAAATCTAGATTATCATAATATTTTTAATGCATGTGTGTGAAAACATCCATAAATACTCATTGGTTACCAGAATACCGGGAAGTATTTGACTTCATAAATCCATACTACTTTGAAAAAGTAAAAATATTGTTGCCTGGTAAGTGTGTGTTTCTGAATATAACATGCTTTTATGAATATCTATCTGAGAGTAGGAAAGATCAGAAAAAAACCCAAGCTTTTTAAGCTGTGTTCCTGCTGGGACTGAGAACATTACTCTTGGCATTTCTCAACACCCCAGCACACATGGAGTAGATTTATTCATGTGAACAGTCAGTCTTGTGTCATTATCTAGACTTTTGCTAGATAACTACACAACTTGAGTACTTTCTTGTCTTTCTTGATATTCTCTGTAAGTTGTAATACACTTCAGTAATTGTATGCTTACTCCAAAGAGAAAAATAAACCACAAAAAACCCCAACCAACCAAACAAAAAACACCAAACCAAAAAACCCCCAAACCCTGCCCGAACCTTGAAATAAGGGCAAAGTTTAGTTCTTTTTGCATAATAGATGCACAAAAATAGTAGAGTTTTTGGAGTTGTAAAGGTGTGTTCATGCTCTGAGCATTCCTTTAAAATATTCAGTGTTGGAAAGAAGGATAAATATACAATTCCTTTGTTTACATAAAAATCCAATCATCTTCATCAGTGTATCCATTACTCAGTTTTCTAAAAAATTTCAGAAAAATTTCTTTTAAAATATAAGGTCACCCAAGCCATTAGGACATCTTATAAATATATGATCAATCTTAGTTTCTAACAGGTGGAAAACCATCAGAGCTAAACGCGGAAACTAGGTCGTGA
This sequence comes from Atrichornis clamosus, assembly GCA_013400975.1. NCBI lineage: Eukaryota > Metazoa > Chordata > Aves > Passeriformes > Menuridae > Atrichornis > Atrichornis clamosus. The sequence continues at coordinate 46,170 of WBMZ01013136.1, read as the reverse complement.
CAGTGAGAAAAATGTACTAAAAATTAGCAAGAAAAAAGTATGAGAGATGAAGACAGAGCCATAAAAGCCACCTCTTGAATTTGGAAAATAAGTGCCCCTCCCGAGAGAAAATGTGAGCAAAAAGTCATAGAGAGAGAGAAAATATGTTGAAATAAATGCCTAGCAAGGTGCCACATTATGGAGTATTCAAAGATAACATACTGTATGTTATTTGGGAAATCAGGGGTACTGCATGGATACCTTAGGTCTCTTTTTGCCCAGAAAATGACTAGATGTTGAGCCTAGCATGCTCAGCAAGTAAAATGAATTCCACATTTCGTCTAACTTCAAGAATTCATAATATTAATTCAATTTAAAAAAAATAAATCTGTTGTTAATTTACCTTCAATTTCCAGGAACCAAAAATAGCTTTAAGGCTTAACGTAAAAAGCAAATCAAGGCAAATAATTCTAACATTGAAAAAGGGAATATTAGAGTAAGAAAGGAGATTAAGTAGTCTTTTTTTTCCTTCCTTTTCCCTTTTAGAAATACCATAGAGTATTATCTTACTTCTAAAGAATACTTACAGTTTAACTTTCAACACTTGGACTTGATGTTCTTTCTATTTAATTTAATGGCAAAATGCCCACAGATTTCAAAGTAGGCGGAACCTGGCCTGTTATACATTATTGATATGTAAAATCATGATAGAAAGATTAGTGAAGCATTTTTCAATACATGTTTTCATGTTTTCAAATAAGTATATTAATTATCTTGATTATTTCCATGGAGAATAATTATACACATCTCTGAAGCTCTTATCCATGTAAATATTAGAAAGAGGGAATATATAAACAAATTACACTAACAAAATATCTTTGGGCAATTTGAATAATTATCATACATACTGCTGCTGGAGAACTGCCTACTTCTAGAATTCTACACCTGCTACTTTAAACTCACTTTTGGCTCTGAACTTCTAGGAAAAAGTATTCTCTAACATACAAGGAAGATCAAGATTTAATCTGCACTGCAGGATTTAAAGTATTTTCCTGACAAAATCATTAACTTTAAAAATGTATCATTCAAATAATAGATACTAGAATGTCTATATAAATTAACAGAAGGAATAATAATCAAATTTCCAAACCTAAGAGAATAACCTTTTTCAGCTTTATGAAAAGTATTTAAATCTTAATTCTAATTTCAGCCTGACTCTTTATTATGCCAGAGAAAACAAATATGTAACTATCTACTACAGACATCCATATTAGTTTTGCAACTCATGAGACCTGAATTTCAGATCAAGGATGAAGGGGTAAGTTCAATTCAGTTTAAAGTACTCAGAACTTCATAAGTCCTATCTGTCAATCTAAATGGATTTTTTGGATATGTCTTTTCAGGTGATATTCAACATCTATTTTAGGTGGTTTTTTTATCCAGTCTCCAGAAACTTAAAATGAGGCATTGAGGTGTAAATATCCATATTTAAGTCTTATATTCTGTGAGGATTTCTAAACAATGCAGTAAAAGAAGTATGAGCAGTGATTCACCTGATAAGCTACAAAACATTTAAACCAATTTGCTTAAACTTAGCTGTCTAGTATCATTTATGATGTTTTACGGTGTCCTAAATTCCTGAATAAGACTGACAGATATGATACAAGATGAACAGAAGATATGTGTCCTTCTGATTAGTTGACAGGAGCAGAAGTGGTCAACTCAAAAGGTACAAACAGGCTGTCTGTCAGCGGTTCAAGCAGCTGAATGGAGCCACACCACTGCCTGACTTGAACTGACCCTTCAGGGTAAACTGAATTTTCCCTTTACTGTAATGACCTGAATTTATAAACATATGGGTATGTCCAGGTGAGCTAATCTGGAGCTCAATACCATCTGAGGACTTTTCCAAGAAAGATACAAAATTCATACACACATATACCATTGTCAGGTTAGACATTTACCACTGAGCTATTCTAAGATTCCTTGCATAATCAGTTTCTGTAGCTCAAATGATTTACAGTAGTTGATTGAACTAATAGTTTATGAAAGCCCCTGAATTAAGAGTTCTGAATCTTTAAATGATCAATAGGCCTTGCATGCTAGCAAATATTATTTAATACCTTTAACATATTCCTTTATAGACTTAGAATTATATAATGGAGAGATATCCTTATTATACAGCTCCAAGTTTTAGTTTTCACCAGGAAGAAGAGATTAGATACATAAGTATTTTATGGCTCATAAGAGAACTTTTCAAACCAGAACAATATTTGTATAGATTCTTTCATTTAGAAAATATTATTTAGCACCTAGATAACTTCTAGAAACTCAGGATGCTTCTTGAAAAGATGTAAGTCTAAAGCATCCAGTGCTTTGTTGGCTACAAACTGGGGTAATGCCCAGTGACTTCAGTGGTCTACTTTGCAGCTGTAAAAACGCTACTCTTTTGAGATCTGGAAAGCTGGTTACAGGATTAGAACCTAATTTTGACACCTTATTATCATTAGTACCTAATGTTTGATTTTGGACAATATCTATCTATCTATCTACACATTTTCTATCTATCTATCTATCTATCTATCTATCAAAGTAATTAAGGAATGAGAAGACCAGGATAAATACAAGGACACAAAAGGGTTGTTCTATTGCAGGACTGTGCTTTGTGGAAAGCTTATCAAAGTCTTTGGTGGTTTTGTTACCTGAGATATTTTTGCATCAATTATAAATGCTGCACAGACATTCCTTGATGATATTTCTACTCTTACATTTCTTAGACTAGAGACTTATCTTTGGGTATAGGCAAAACCCCAAAGAATCCACGTGAAAAGGAAAACAAGGAAGACAGAGAGTTATTTCTCTCATATTCCTTCATTTCCTTAAGCCTCAAAATATATTATACACTGAAACATAACACAGGTATGGAAATGCCAATTCAGATGATGAAGCAGACTACTGCAGAAAGGGATAAACATGCACAAAAGTAGGTTCTAGTAAGGACACCTTAAATTGCATCTTTTGGGAGACTGTAGAGCTTTAGGTTGCATGAGAAAATTTTGTGGTTTGAAAATGTTTTCAATTACCCTCTCATACCAGATTTTTGTATGCATGAAAAATGTGCAGCAATATTTGTGAATGACATTTTCCTGTTGTGTTAGTGCCACCATTAAATGTTAAAACTAACTGCTGCTTAGCCCATTCTCCATATTTCAGTCATTTAGTCTTTCTTTCCCACATCAGCAGTCACAATGAATGTCAAAGAAATTAAGATGAGCTGGTTTAGGGACTAAGATATCACATTAATGGTCTCTTTCAGAAAACACTATCATTTTTCATTGCATTGGCTTGATCTCAGTTCACCAACCTAGAAGCAAATCTATTCATTCTTCCAAATCTAGAAGAATCTATTCATTCTTCCAAATTAGTTTGCATTTGCTAATCACTTTAAGGCCAGAATAACTGTAACAGCCTAATGGAGGACTATGTCATGTTCACCATGTGATAGATGAAATAAATTAGATTATGTCATCTTCTAAAACTAAGTGGAAAGAGACAATGGTTAAAAAACTGGCGATATCTAGTACCTGGGAAAGCAGCAGATACTTCTGTGTTGTTTCACCTTTTGATAGTTATTGAAGTACTGGCTGGTTCACTGTCTTTCAAAGCTGGAAACTTGGTTTACGCAGCATCCACTGTGAGAGAAAGCTCCTCCAATTTCTGGCTATAAAAGCATTAAAAGGTGGAAGCATCATGTGGTCACAAGCCACATGCAGCACAAGACCAATGCACCAAAAGCATCATGGATCTAGTAAAAAAACTAAAAAATAAATTCTCTCATTTCAGTTCATTTAAGTTTCACTTCCAGTTCTTTCTAGGTGACTCACCAGAAGATACCTAATCCTTTGGTGTATCAACTAATGTAGGCTATGACATGATTAAGAGATCTATGTAAACCATCTTTTTATTGCTTCTTTCAGCCACATCAACTACTCTGTCCAGTCTATTTAGACTGCTGAGACTTGAGCTACATTTACCTTTACAGTAGTGCCTGAGACTTGAGCTACGTTTACCTTTACAGTAGTGCAGTGGGTGATTTAGGCTAATCTTGGTGAAAGCTCTAGAAAAACTTGTGAAACAAGTACAAATGAGTGCTTAATGAACAGGAAACAGTATATAGTGGCCTTAAAAATTCCTTTTTTTCACTTTTGATTCGTGTTCTTTGTCCTTTAGCCATTCCACACATGTGTCTAAGGTTTGTATTAATTTTTACATGCTTCAGCACAAATGATTATCAGTATTATTCCCAAACCCATAAGCTATTGCTTCTACCACAGTAGGTTACAGATTGTCTTCACTTTTCTTCATAATAGAAGTATTTACTTCTAAATAATTCATATATCATGTTAGGATCCAAGTTAAAAACAATGCTTTCAAGCTCACACTCAAAGGCATACTAAGGATATGTTAAGCAAAGAAAGACAAGAAAGCACAACACAGTTCCCACACAGCCTGAAGGAATTAATTTCTTATTTTCCCTTGCCACCCTCCATGGAAATCTTTAACATTAATTCTGTCAAGATGGGGCTTAAACAAATAAATCAGCACATGAAGTTGCTAGAACACTGAATTAAACTAAAGTGAATGGTTCTATAGGCATAAATCCCATAGAACAAGGTTAAAAAACAAAACAAGAACAACAAGTGGTTCCAGTTCATCTCACCCTATTAAATAGGTCAGTGATTTCTGTCCACAGAGTCATGGCCAAGTTATCTCTTCCAGCTCAAAGGAAGATGTGTTAATTGCAAAGTGAACAGTACATGATGTTTTACCATTCACTAAGAATTCTCTGGCCTGAATTTCACCTCTGTTTCAGATTACTGCAGCTTGAGCGGAAATGTCTGAAATTAACTGAGCCACAGAGAATTACAATAGAATTTCAGCAGCTAACCATATTATAATTATATTTCAGCGTCAGCACACACAAAGTATATACATTTAATTTTAAAAAATATGTATGTATTATGGCTTAGAAATCATGTTAATATTTATACAGCCTCTTCACTAGGACAAGCTGTTGCATTAAGTTATATAAAATTGCCATTAAATCAGTAGGTGACCACATAGCTCTAATGTAGAAGCAGTAATTGCCACACACTTGTAACATCTCCCTTGGCCTTCCTTCTGTTGATTAAATGGAGCCTGGGGTGACTACACTCATCTCACATTTCTGAAGCAGAATAAACAGAACAGTAGCAGCCAGTTGGTGAATACAACAGCCCTTTTGCAGGGGGCATGAGTAGCAAAGTGTGCAAACCTGGGCTGCCTGCACTTGCCTGGTTGTCAGTGAATGAATTCAGAGAGGAACACTGCGTGATGTAAATTGTTTCTGTGTTAAAAATAAAAAATCCGTGAACCAAATACAAAATTATAAAGTAATGATAGACCTACCTTTATTGCATAACACCCCACTCTTCACATCTAAGAATTCTTCCTACTGAGTACAGTAATGAGTTGTACGCTTAGAAATTAATTTTTCAGATAGTTGATGTTAATCTTGGCAGACTCGACTTTCTGAGATAAGCCTAGAGACACTGACAATTGTTGAAGGACCTTCCTTTGGTCCTGTGTCATAGCTTCTGGTAAATGCAAGGTCTTGTGACACTAAGGAACACAAGAAATATGAAAAAGAGTAAAGTGATAGTTTCTTATATCACTTATATCAGTGTATCAGAGTAGAGGTGTTCAGGGTATGTTCTAAGATCCTATGCCATAAGTATTTCTGTTGAATATAAATTGGACAAGGATTGGTGTGCTGAGGGATGAGGGACATGAAAGTGTTTATTTAGTTACAAATTTCTTATTCCTACCAAAACTGTTGACCTATACTCTCATGCTGGAGGTGCTTCACCTGGTGAAGTAAAGATGTGACTTCCTTCACTAGTCATAGTCCGATTTCCTCATAACAGACACCAATTAATAGAAGATGAATCATAATCATGAGATCACATGCTGAAAAGATGAGCAGATGTTAAACCGTGGCAGGGACCCATTTAGTAAGATCAGCCTGAAGAAATTAGTCAAAGGGGGATGTTAACATGGAGAAATAAGGCAGCAGTGGAACTGATTGGTCTGCAACATGGAAAATCCGTTTTGAATCAGTGTGTTGCCATTGAGAATGTTATTTCTCTGATTTCTAAACAAGTACATAATCACAAGCACTTAGCATAAATTTCCATCTCTGTATGTATTTGGATATAAATAAATGATTGGATTGTTCTCAGTCATTTTGGGAAGAAAAAACCCCACAAAAATATATTAAAATATCAATATAGAATACACTGATTTCTGTAAAGACAAACCCCACAGTTTTACGCATACCTTAGTTCAAATATTGTTAAAATTTAAAAAAAGAAGATGATATATTGTTTACTCTCATGTTAAGTCTTACCATAAGTCTTAGCATGGTCAAGTGTGTGAATCAACACATACAGGTAACCAGGACAACCATCAAACCACAGCTGAAAGGCAAAGAGTAGATTTATTTCATTACCTCACCCTAACAAAGTGTGGCAGCAGAGGCACGTGGGGACACACGGCTCCGTCAGGTTCAGCTCATCCTATCGACCAGGGGAGGTCACTCTGCCAGCCCCAAGATATCAAAGGGCTTTGTGCACAAGCAGTTTGTCACAAAGCTGTGCTTTTATGATCTCTCTCCCCCAGCAGAAGGCTCAAGCATGTCTGTTAAGAGTGTGTTATCTCTACACAGGAATTCTACTTCTCAAAACAGACAGAGGGTTAACACCAGTAGGTATAATAATTGGACTTTTCCCACACTGACCGTCTTTAATTCATTTGTTCTGTTTATAAATACATAATATTTTGTATACCATATCATAACAACACAAAATTTTTTAGCAGCTAGTGTTGTATCCCTCTGTTCAACTTCACTAACGACAAATTTCACTTCTTTTACATTACATCAGGAGGCTGGCTAATTAACCCTGTTCATTTAACCTTATACGTATTTGATACAGTTGTGAAATAAGTACATGAAATTGCTTATTTTTTTCTGATATTACAAGGAGAAACTAAATCTAAATAGCACATTACTACTACATACTAGATAAGAATGTAAAGATAGATGGACATTTGACTTGACAAATTATTAGACTCTTGTTTTATCTTGAAAGTCTGTCTGTAGAGATTAAATAGAGTTGTCCTCCATTTAATTTTTTTGTGTCCCCATAAATTAAGTATGCTAATTTATGCCACATAATGAAAGATTAAATTAAAAATTGTAGTCCTGACCTATTACACCCTTCTTATTTGCATGAATTTACTTTATAATTCCCTGCTCTCTAAAGACTCATGGACATGTTTAACTTTCTTCACCTCAATAATCTTTAATGCTACATAAAGGTAAACATATAACTAAATCTCATTTAAGAATGGGATCTTAAGAAAATACTAAAGAGACATCTCCTACATACAGTAAGTACTTCTGTATTTCCTTGGTTATTAAATAGAAACTATTGAACATAATGGGATCTGCAAACCAGTAAAGTTACTAAATTTACTGGAAAAGTCTCAACTCACCTCAATGAGTTTTAAATCAGACTCCTTACACATTGATAACTCATTTTCTCTGTCGTTCAATAACACACTGCACAGCTTTAACATTTAGCTAAGTAGGACGAGGAATACCTCTTCAGATTTCAAATCTTTCAAACTCATTTGAGAAAATTCCTAAATTAAGCAGTAGATCACCGGTGGTTCTTAAGTGATTAAAAATCTGTGATTGCCACACACTTGTATCCTTAGCATAAAAATAAATGATATATTGGAAAAAAATTTTTTTTGTCTTTTTGAGGTTAACAGAATCAACAAGGCAAGTTCTGGCTTTCTCTAATAGAAAGTAATCTCTATGTTGTCCAGAGAGCCTGGACCTTGGCAGTACTTCGTGTCAGATTTCAAAAACCTTAAATTCTTCATCCAAGTCAAAGTTGGTATTTGTGCCTGTGGTTTAGTATCTCTTATGTAGTCACATATAAGATTTCTCAGATTCTGATTTATCTCAGTGTTTGGTCTCCAGCATTACTTCAGTTCAAACTACTGTATTAGGTTTCAGCAGGAATCCCACTACAGAACTGTTACATTTTTGTACTGTGATCTCTGAGTGTTATATTATGCACCACTTGGGCTAGCGATTGCAAGGAAATTTTAAAATCTTTGTGCAGTCCCTCATCCGTGAATTTCATTTCCCAACTTGAAAATCAAAATTGCCAAGAATTTCTTTAGCCGACAGCCAGAGCCTTGTTTCACTTCTGCTTTAAATCTGCTGTAGCACAAGACTTACTTGATTTTCTTTGTATGTTTGGGGCTTCACAGAGCTCCTGCTGAGATTCTGATATGAGTGCAAAGCAAAGTCGGCTCCTAAAAGAAATTAACAGCCCTCTTATTGCTAATTAAAAGCTCTTTGCTTTCTCTCCACATGGCCATTGCAGCTGCTTCACATCCTCTCAATGTTTCGAAAACACATAAATTCAAAGACAATATTGTGAACAGCACCTGGCACTTGCTGCACCTGCCGTGATGAGACTATATTTCATTCTGTCAGTAAATTAAAATTCTCCAGAGCTGAAAAGGATGGGTTTTTTCTCATTCAACCTCTTCCATTGTCCCCAGTGGTAAAGAGACAGTAGTTTTGCTTCCATTTTCGATACTAAATATATCATATTGTTGTTTGCTTCAGTGGTGCAGACACCTGCCTCCTGCTGTAAATGTTGTGTTCCACTTTGGAGAGATTTCCCCAGGGCTCCACATTCAAGTATTGGCTTGTAACTATGGCTTAATATCATGTCAAAATCTCTTAAGGAAGATGCAGCTTGTCAAGTCGTCTCAGGATTGAACCTCCATATAGTGAAATTCTGAAAATATCCTTTGAGTGTTTGAAGCATAACGAGACAAATAAAAGGCTAGCAAGTCATTTGTAAAGATAATAGCTAACAGCATGCATCTTCCCTTTCCCTGCCCTCCTTTCCATTAATGTTGATAAAGGGAGAAGAGCAGACTACAGGTCAGTGATCTTTGTTATTTATATTCAGGTCAAAGAAAGTTCCAAACTTTTGTGTTTTGGGCATGGCAGCAAAATGGAAGCAAAGAGAAAGAAAACCTCAGTCAAACTGTGGTAGATTCAAGCTCTGACATTTTGACTTCAGAGTTTATTTTCAGAAAAGATATGCAAGCAGGAAGTTTTCACTATAAAGAATTTAACAGACAACAAGATAATTTGACTGGATACTTGTGGCATGATGCTGCTGTGTTTGCTACAACAGAGGAGTATTTCTGTGGAATTAATCCACAGATTGCATTAGAAGTGGGACTAATGTAGAAATTATTATGCTGAATTTTAGTATATGATAGGAGAGAATTTCCCAGTAACTTTTCTTAGGGGCTACATGACAAAGGTATTCACATATTTGCAAAAGGTACATGTCCCCATTTTTTTCTGTTTGTTTTTAAAATTGAGGAAATGGCTCTCTTGAGAAATATTAACCCCTTCCCAAATTTCTGCATACTTCAGAAATTTGTACTAATATATCCCAGCAAGGGGGAAAAACCCAAAATCCAACAACAAATCCCACCAACACCTTGGATTGAAACCTAATAGGGACAAGGTTAAAAAGAGCATGTTAGTGCTCTTTTTCATCCTAATAGCATCACTTGAATAAAATAAGGATAGAAACATACTACTCAATAGCAGCAAAAGAACTTCAAGACATTATTTTTCCTTTCCTTTCCCAAACATCTCGATTCCTGTCCTCACCTAAAGTCCTTATAGCAAAGTCAAACATGTAAGTATGCAGGCTTGAAGGAATGTGACATGCTTGGCATGAATGTAAAATCTGACAGTTTAACACATATGGCAAACTTTTTATGGAAGAGGCCAAGGAGAACTCACAGTTCCCACTCAGAGTAGAGCACGACACAGAAAAGGAAATACTAACTTTTGACTGGAGAGTTGCTGCAGATAGAAGGGAAATAATATTTGGTCCGTTGAAATCCTAAATAAAGTATTTTTGATGTAATGCCTATTATTCAGACATAACTTTTAATACCAACAGACCTCACTCACAGGTCTAAGAGAATTTTACTGAAGGTTGATCAAACTTATGTGAATTCATAGTACCATCATTCAGAAGAAAGAAGAGAGCACCGAATGTTTGATTGATTACTTCGGTAGATTACTTTGTGGACTTAATTACCCTAAGACATACAATTTGTGAAATCCCTGGGAAAGAAAGTGAAAGGTGTGTATGTTACCTCTACAAGCAAAATCTTCATAATTTTATAACTATGGGTAAAGTAGAAAAATAACTACATTTCAATTGTTATAATGTTGAGCTTGCTTTGAAACTTAGAACAATTGGAAAAACAGAATTTTTAAAAAAGCCAGTCTGAGGAATTTCTAAAACAACACAAAATATAACTAATACATTGTTATGCTATATCTCATAATGCCTATATGCTGACTTAAAAGATGTTATTTCAAAAGTCTATTTAAATCATTATATAATTAAATCTTTTCAGTGTTCAGCCATTTCTAATGTTTATATTTTTATGAAAAAAAAGGGATAGATACTTCAAATGCTTTCTTTTCTGATCTTCTCTAGTTAAAGAATTTTAGACAGTATTAGTGCATCTGAGTTACCATGACAGATTTTAATAATTAAAAGTAATCGCATTTCCTTCTTTTTCCCTATTTTTCTCTAATTCCTTTTAAAAAGCCTAAGGCTTTTTGTAGGATATTTCAATGATTTACACTATTATGATGTCATCATTTAAATCTATTGTTAAAGGTATATAGTTTTAAAAATAATATCTATTGAATCTGTTTTTGTTTTTCTCTACATTGTCTCAGAACAATGTTTATTATATCCTTGAGACTCATTTATTTTTGTCCACCAGTCTGTTTTTCTACCTCTGTTGGTAAAACCATTCCTGTAGTTTTCCATGCATCAGGTATCTTTTATTTTTTTTGCTAACCATTTGAAGCAATGTGTTTTCTTTATTTCCACTTCATTAAAGATCTTTACCAACATCACGAAAATTTACTTTGAAATAATTTGGAGGTCTACCAAAGATTTCCTAAGATTAATTTTCTTTCTTGGTGTGTCAAGACACTTTTCTCGTGAAAAATGCAGATCTAACAAACACAAATACTTTATTTATTTACTTTGGTTTTATTTTTTTTTATTGTCGCAAAAAATTCTGGAATGTGTTTAACTTTGAAAAAATAATCTTACTTTTCTTCCTAATTTCACCTATTTAATTTTGTCTCTTAGAAATTATTTAGTCCTAAATAATTTATGTGAATATTTATTTTGGTTTTATTTTTAATAACAACTGAAAGTGTTCAAAATTTAGACTAAAACATTCATTTAACCGTAAAATATCTTAATTTTAAAAACACTTTATTTAGTCAAGTTTATGATAGTTTTTGATTCACTGTCAAACTTTGGGAAAGCTGATAGTCTTTATTCTCAAAGGAAGTCAACAATACTGTTCATGGACAATAATATATTTATTCACAGTTTCTATTCCCTTCCCCAATCCTGTGATAGCCCTTTTTTCATGGAGTGTAAGCATTTTTTATTTTCCTATGCCTCTGTGTTGGTTTATTGTTAATTTGGCATGGTATACAATTAATTAACAGTGAACACCAGTCCTTCTGAAAACACTCCTCTGAACACTAATAGCCTATTCATGGAAGATATGAATACCATAACAGCTACAAGTCACAATGTGAATATTATTTGAGCACAGAAAAAAACCACATTGCTTGCATGTTAAATAAAAACATCATTGCAGAAAATTAAAATGTCAAGCTCAAAATACCTGTTATTATCAGCATGTATTATGTCTTACTTGTAAATATGAAAGAGTATTTGAATGACCTCTCTCTGTCACATCATCAGCCATAGAAGGAATAGCATCTGGGACTCCTAGGTCCCTTTGCTATACTCCAAGTTTCCCTTGGTGTTTCCCTTTTTTTATTTTCACTACACCATTCAAATTCATATATAAGTAATAGGAGAGGTGCTGAGTTGAAAGGTGTTGACTATAAATTATTGATATTTAATAATGGAATGACTGAAATTTGACTAAGTAAAGAATTAAGTGAGGCAAACATCAATTAATAAATGTGAGTTTATCAAATAACTTCTGATCGCTTTGATATTTAAAGTTAATTTAGATAATATCACTCATGTAGTACACCTACTTTTTTTCGTAAGGCATTTAACTTGATAAAAACACGAATCTAATGAATAAATTTGACTGATAAAACTTCATGTAATATAAATTAAATAGATTAAAAAACAGACGTCAGACAAATCTCAGAAGGCCACTCCAAATAGAATATAACTATTAAAATATTTTAAAGATATACTGGTGTCTTGTTGTAATCAATTCTTGCCGTACTCTATGTCATTAGTTATTGGTAAGAAAATAACAAAACATCAATGACAAAGTCAGCAGCAAGTAAAATGTCACTTTTAGGGAAATACCTGGATTGCATGGTAGATGGGGAAGATGTAAAAATAACCATTTTACAATGATGAAATATAAGTGATAAAGAATTAAGATGTACTTTCTGTGTGAGATCTCTATCTGTGTAGAATCAGAGACCTTAGGAAGGCCAAGCTGATCACAGCAATAATGTTTAAAAGATGAACTTTCACTGTGTTCCAGTAGGCAATAGAACAAGCACAAACCTTTACATAGCATTCTAGGATACTGAGTTTAGATCAACAAAGTTGTTGACCACCATTCAAGATGAGAAAGCTCAAAAGAACTGCAAGTTTGCAGAAAGAAGTTGCAAGTTAGGTGACTGCAATGTTTAAACCACTGTCAGAAAGAGCAGAGATGGACTGTGGGTTCATCTCTATGTCAGATAAAGATTTGATGCAATCCAAATTCTCGACATAAAGCCCTTGTTTTTAAGAATGGAGATATTTAGCCACTGGAAAATTTAAAAGATTTTGTGGCAGATGGAACAACAAACCCATATAATAGACATAAAACCACTAAAACTTCTGAAGTAAAATAATATTGTATTTCAGAACAGAAACAAATCAATAGGACACTCTTTTTTATATTATGGAAGCATAATTAAAGTATCTTAATAATCTATTCACTGAATTAATATTTTGAAATCTGTATGCATCAAAGAGAAATTGAACTTCAGCTTTCACTAATGATGTTTAGTTTGTGAGTATCTGGCAATCAGGCTACAGCTTTTTAACATGACTTAAAATCTAGAAAGTGCAATGCAGACACCCATTAAGAGACAATAGACCTTTTTGGAGTTGTTTCATTTTCTAGGTTCATAACCACCAGTTACTTTTGAAACTCTTGTAATAAGGCACGTAGAGGAAAACACTAGCTTCCTGAATGTTGTGTTAAAACAGGCTAATTAGTATATTTGCACTAAATTTGGTGAAACTGCAGAGTAAATACATTTTTGTTTTACATGGCTTAATTTTGATCCTTGTGGGGGTTTTTTTGATGCAAAATCAATACAAATTATTTTTGCCCAGTAAAAAACATAATTTGAACATTGTTAACCTAATAGACTTCTCTTCCCTCTAGGTGTTGGGCCAGGATTTATATTCTTGTAGGCAGTTGGGAAAATTATCTTTTCTCCTTTTCCCCTTTTATTGGTCTAATTTTCTTTAAAACTCAATGCTATGCAAAAGCTTTCTGTCTTGTCCCTGTAACTTATAATAACCAAATGTTATTTCATGTTTAAATTGTCAATGGATATATTGTTATTGCACAAATACCTTTGCAAAATTAATTTCCTTTATTTTCACAGTAATACAAAGAAACCCAACTGCACATAATAGCTGAGCGGTTGATGGGATTTTCCTAAACTTAGTTTCCCAGGGCTCTCTCTAAGGCTTACAAAGACAACAGAAGATGTAAACTGATTTCACTGTGTACTGGAAGAGAAAACATTTGGGATATTCTCTCATGAATCGTACAGGACAAGATATGTTTAAAATCTTAATGTAACCAAACAAAGTTGAGCCATACAGATAGCATGAACCAAAATGAACCATTGTCTTCAGAGGTCAGTTGCTGGTACTAAATGATGTTTTATTCCTTTAGATAGAGAAGACAAAGTGTTTTCAGACCATATCCTTTGGTAACACAGTTTAGATACTACCTTTACTGAAAAGCAAGCACTCAGTTCATTAAACACTAAGTGTGCTGACTCACAGGGGATAAGGTAAATAACCTTTTCTCTGAATAGATCAGAATAGGCATCTCTTTTGGGATGATAAGTACTTCAGTGCATCAAACAGATACTTAGAATCTAAGCAATAATGATATACTTTAGATCTTCCCAAGACTTCACATTTTTCCATATGGGATTCCAAATACCATATCATCTTTGATAGGCGTATGAAATTACAGTTATGATGTTTGAAAAATGGAACCATATGAATAACTAGAGGTTTGTAAAACTTGGTCTGTGGGAAAAACCTGAAGGAGTTGGGTCTCTTCTCCCTGGAGTGAAGGCTCAGGGGAGGACTTCATCAAAGTATTCCAGTAATTAAGGGCAGCTACAAAGAGCATGAACATTCTCTCTTCATAAGAAGCCACACAGAGAATACAAGGGACAGCAGCTACAAGGTGCACTGGGAGAGGTCTCATTTTGATATAAGAAAGGAGTTTTTTACAGTGAGAACAATCAATCACTGGAACAACCTCTGCAGGGACATTTTAGAGTTCTCATTGCTGGAGAGTTTCAGCATGTAATTGTACAGGGGGATAGGTAATCTCATCCAGACTCCATTTCACATAAAATATTGAACTAGATGAGCTCTTGAGGTCCCTTGCAGCCTGGGCTGCTCTACAGTTCTAGGATTCTATGAAAAGTGGCTGTCATTCTCCTCCATTAATTAACAACTGAATCACAGAAACACAACATTTGAAAGGAATTTCCAGAGGACACAAAGTCCTCCCTTCTTCTGAAAGGAAGTTATGTAGTCTAATTATATCAGACTGCTCAAGAACTCTTTTAGTCAATTGTGAATTTCTCCAAGAATGGACACTCCACAAACACCTTTGGGTAACATTTCCAGTATTCAACCACATTTTATTTCTTCCTTATAGTGCCTCAAACCTTCCCACTTCCAGCTTGTTTCCATCACCTTCATTGTACAACTCTAGGGAATCTGGTTCCACCTTTCTATCCTCTCATCAGATGCAGAAGAAAAGCCTTATTTATTGAAGGATGAACAACCAGAATTTTCTCATCCTCTCCTCACATCTGCAGCCCCCTTCCAAAATCTTTCTTCCTTGGAGATCTCAAAATAGAACTCAGCAATCTAGATGGGACCTCACAAGTGCCCAAACAGAGTGGAAGAATCATTACCTTGGACTTGATGGCTGCACTCTTGTTAATACAGTCCAAAATGTCATTACCTTCTTTGATGCAAGGCTACTCTACTGACACATATTCAACATACTGTCCACCAGGATCCCAAGCGCTTTTATCCAAAGCTGCATTTTACCCAGTGAACTTCCAATATGGTCAGTTAGATTCAACCTTCAGTCTCTAGAGTAGTAAATAGGATTTCTGTCCTTTACTACAGTTTTAAGAATGCTTGATGCAAACAGAACTTCAGAGAATTTAGCAGGCAATCATATTTCTCTTGACTTTGTCCACACTAAAGTGAGGTTTTGGGTTTTTTTTCAGAAATATATTTCTGACAGGATCTGCTTAAGCAGATTTACAATGGGTTAGCAAAAATTGTTTCCTGACACAAAATCTTAAGTTCTTGCAACCAGAGAACAGTGTTAAGTGTGCCTTTCAAAAAATTGCTAACTTTTTTATACTGCTTAGTTTAAAAGTGAAGGTTTAGATTAAATATTCTTTTGTTGGTGGCTCAAATATGGCTTTATTTCAAAACATATTTACCTATTTCTTCTAATTAGGACTGTATTGCTCCTTTTATAAAATATTCCTTCCTTTGTCAGGAAAAGAAAAAGAAAAAAAAAAAAGTTGACTACCAGAAGTTTATCGTGTTTGGCTATTCTAGTAGTAATGAAAATTAAGGACGAATGTTATATCTGCAACTAGTTAACTTTTAACACTAAAGCTCAAGTAATGGATTTCTGCCTGAAGAATTTACCCTGGCACAAAAAAGGAGCTGACTATTGTGCTGGAATTAAAATGTTAGCTCTCTTTTTCTGAATGTGGATTATCAAAAAAATTGAGTCCAAACCATTAATATTGTAAGAAGGGTCACTGGCATTTGACGATGAGATATGTCAAAAAATATTAACGAAACAGCCTAAGAGAAAGAGCCTTATCTGATTGTCAGAATTATTTTTAATGTTGTTTAACAGTTGTTTAATAACTGAATTCTAAGAAATGTCCTGACCTACATTTCTATCTTTTTCACAAACAGGTTGTCTTTTGCATCTTTTAGAACTATATTGCCACCCACTATAATGATCACTTTCAAAATACAAAGTACAGCATGAGTAGGGATCTTTAAATGCATTGCATGTTGAGAGAACTTCTTAAAGAACAGGTGACCTGAAGAGATATGAACTACATCAAGCTATGCAGCTGTTTGCTTTCTGAGGCATGCAGGTAAATTGACTGTCATTGCTTTTTTACCAACAGACTCTAAAAAATCATTCTGCAAGCTGTTACTGCAAAAATCTTACACCACCTTCATAGAAAATATAAAGACATACTTTTCAAACAGAACAAAACCCATAATACCAGCTCACATTTATTAATAGTAAGCTTCAGAAGTTGTGTTTTCAGCTCTTTTGGGAGATTATCACAGTTAGAGAAGCAAAGATGTTCCTTCCTGTTCTGCAGCTATTCAGGCATACTTTAACATACTGATCCCTGTAGTTCTTGTCTTCAAAGAAGGACAGCTCAGGTTCCTATGCTACAGAGATGCTAAAAAGTAAGATGCTGAAAAGCAGTAAAGAGAAAATGGAATTGTACCTGAATGACTTTTGCACAGACCTTAACATTGCATGGAGGGGAACCCCAGCAGAATGTACTCAGTTTGGTGGCAAAAAAGTCAAATGCAATATGAGATTCTTCAGACAGCGTGCTACCTGTTTCTTGTTGACTTGTGATTCTCCCCTTATTATCCTAATTGTAGTGTCAAAGGTGTTCCTCTGGTTGTTTTGAGGAGGGCTACTTGATGCAGCTGGTTATGGAGACTGACGTTTTCTGTCATGCTAAGAGAATGTCAACTTTGTGTCACCATTTAGGCCAGTATAAAATTATTGCTTTAAATTTCCTGTATTTCTCTGATGTCCATCTTGTACAGACCAATAATTCCACCTAGGTCAGGAGTACCGTCTGTAAACTTATTTACCAAGAAATTTCTTTTCATTATTTAAATGATCTGATCTAAGAGACAATATACCTTTATGCCAGTCATAGGGAAAATTGTGGGGTAACTTCTTACAGAAGATACAAAGGAAAAGGTAAATGGGAATAGTGAGAAATGGTAAATCCTTCTAGATAAACCTGATTTCTTTCTGTGATAAAATTACTAGCTAAAGGGAGTAGTGTATATCATTTACCTTGGCTTTAGTAAGGCTTTGACATAGTAACCTAGCAATATTGAAGAAATATGGATTAGATGGATGGACTACAAGGTGAATGAAAAACTCACAGAACTACTCTTTGATCACTGAGTTCAAAGGGCAGCAATCAAGTTTTGAAGTCTAACTGGTAGTGAGCCTTGAATGTCATGTTTGAATGAATACTGGAGCTGACACTGTTTAATGTCTTCAACAGTTTGGAATATGGCACAAAATGAGTTATCATTACATCTGTGAACAAAGCCAAATTAGGCAGAATGGCTAGTGTGCTGGATATCAGGGCTGCCATTCAGAAATACCTCAAAAAGATGGAGGATTGGGTTAGCAGAAACCTCATGAATTCCAGCAAAGACAAACGCGAAATCTTGCTCCTCAGACAGAGCATCCCCTGACATCAGTGCAAGTTGGCAACAGATTTTTACAGAAAGGAATTGAGGGTCCAGTGAATGATAATCTAAAATTTAGTCAGCAGAGTGGCCTCAGCAATAAAGGCTAACTTCATGCTGGGCTGAACTAGTAAGAATGTACAAACAAGTTGAGAGAACAGATAAGTCACCTCAGCTCTGGTGAAGTTGCATCTGTAATGCTGCCTCCAGGCTTTGGCTTCCCCATGCAGTGTAGAGATTGATAAACCTGAGAAAGCCTAAAAGAAAACCATTAATGCAATTAGGGCTTCAGACCAAATGATATACAAGGAATGGCTGAAGAAATGTGGTTTATTTAACTTTGAGAAGGGAAAGCTTGGGAAAACTGTAGTTGCAGCCTTCCCCTACCTAACAGAATGATTACAGAGAGAATAGAAGTTGACTCAGTTCAGGTTTGCATAATGGAAGCAACAGGCTGCAACTAAAGAAATTCTTGCAGGACATTGGGAAAAAAAAGTCACAGTGAGAGGAACAATAACACAGTATTCACATAAGTTGATCATTCTTGGAAATTTTAAAAGTTCATTTGGAAAAGTTCACAGCTACCTTGATCTAGATTGGAATCTCTTTTTGCTTTGAGAAGGATGTTGAAACAAACCACTTCATGCCTTTTTGGTTTGCATTTTCTGTAATTCTGCCATTTAAACACCACAGGACTGAATTATAAGAACAGCGTGCAGAATCCAAAGCAGGTCTGCAAAAAACAGGCAATTTATACCCGATTGAGAACAGGTTGGGTTTGGTTGTGGTTTTTGGGTTGGATTAGGTTTTTCAAAACTCTATATTATATGACTATTTTCTTATTGCTACAGAAACTGTGAAATGCAGAAAGGTAAGGCAGTTGCACTTAAATTCCCAGCCCAGGTTGGCTCTATCATCAACAAAAACAATATATTTTCTCTGAATTGCTCTTTCCTTATTTTGTCTCCATCAACTGTGACCAGTCAGATTATAATCTGCAAGTTTCAGACAATTTAGCTTCCTCCCTGAAGTTAGATAGGGTTTATATTACCTCCTGATTCACTTTTTCTCTTTGCATTATCAGTTTTGTATGTCTTAGCTTTCTGCATTCCCCTGTTGAGGAGTTTTCCTGCAAGGCCTTTGGAGTTTTCAAGTCTCTTAAAAGGTTTTTGAAGACAGATTCAATCTTTGACCTCTAGCTTGACTTCTCAAAACCCCCTTAAACAAGCACTAGATATGATTTATTTTAGTAAAAGTATTTGCACAATTCCACAAAATAATAACTTTTTCGTTACAGGCCTTCAGATTTTTCCTGTCGTGACATGGCTTTTCCTTCAAAGACAAACCCCAGTTGTCTTGTGAGTCACTGCACAACACACTGTCAATAACGGGCTGGTTCTCAGACTTGCATTCCTCACTGCCTCATCCTTTCTCTTCACCTCAATGTAAAGAATTACAAGTTGGTATAGTTGAAGTTTTGGAATGCTAAGTTTTAAAAAATGTGGCATACAAAGAAAGTGCTAAATTTAGAAGCAAGCGAAATTATTGTGAATACTATGCACAACCACACATGTAAGTTGCCTTTTGAGCTGGTTCTTTCCTGATCTTTGTGCTGCTTCAAAAATAACCTTGTCACCAAATCCACCAAAAACCAGTGCATAATTTTACCTGTGAAGGTTATCATGCCCATTATCTTAACCAAACACTTATTGAATCCACTGTTGGAGAAAGCAGTTCAAACCTTCCTCAAAAAAAGAAAAAAAAACCAAGGCAAATAAACCTTTAAGTATTTTGATGTGATACTTCCAGTCAACTGCATTTTTCAATCAGCAGATACAGCTCAGCCCTAAAATGCATCCTGTCAAATTGCCATCAGGCCAAGAGACATTTCTGCATAACTGTATGGTAAACTCAGTAATGATTATAAGAGTAGTTAGAATACTAATTACTCATGAAAGCTTTGTGCCACAGAGAAATCATCAATAAATTGATAAATTATTAGAGACATTAGGGCTAAACAGTTAAAGCTAATGACAATTTCTTTTTCAGCACAGTGTATAATCTAATAAGTACCAAGTCCTATAAACTTTCCTATGCACAAGAAATCATTGCTCATATAGAGAGAAACTGACCCCTCTTCAGGTACTTCCATCTGTATTTAATGTTGCTGCATTTACATAAAGACCTTAAGGAGAAAATTAATTGTACAAAAGCTTCTTTTTAGGGATCTTAGCTGGAGGATAATTTTACCCCAAAATATATAAAATTTATTTGAATGACACAATGCATGAGATTAAGGACTTTTCAAGAGCTTTTAGCCCTGAGTGTTGAAGATCTACAATTTCATATAACTTCTATCTATTACTGCAGAAAATAAAGAGTATTGAAAGTCTGAAAATACAAAAATCTCCTACATTTTTTGGTCCCAAGAAACTGTGCTAAACCATCACAGGTACCATAAATTTCTTTAAGTAAAAGATTGTTACAAATAACCCAAGAAATATTAGAAGACATCTTTTGGGCTTCTTTGCTTGTTTGTTTGTTTGCAGGCTTTCATTTTTATTTTGATTTCAGTTGGAGAGATAGAGAGGTTGTAAGCAGGAATAATAAGAGAAAGAATATTTTCTTTTCCTGGTATCTTAAGAGCTGTCACAAAACACTTGCCAGTAAACCGCCCCCCCAGCAAATGGAGATGATCTGAAAACACTAAAGGAGACAATACGTTTCTTGTTATAGAAATTTCTTCAGGGAAAAAATAAATATAAATTATTCAGAAAGTTCCTTAGATTTGGAACAAGTTGTTTATGAAACACTCATGACCACGAGACAACAAATGTGAGTGCAGCAGTTCTCAAACTCTATTTGCACTACAGTAAGTTAAAGGTCTAACTTGAATGATGGTTGACTGAACAGACAAATGGTTAAGATCATTTGTCAAGGTAAAAATTGTGTAAAGCCACATTTTCTTTGTAGTTAAGGAGAAATCACTTCAGTTGAAAGATAAAGTGTTTTGTTATAGATTATTTAAATTAATTTTGTTTGCCATTATAAAGATTTAATGTCAAATGGAACCCATCTTCTATAAAAAGTAACTGAAAGTTGTCTCTGAAAAAACATAAAAAAATAAAATATTTTATTAAATTTAATATAGAGTGCTGTGCTTAAAAATATTAATGTCATGTTGGCCAAGTAAAAAATAGGAAATTCTATGTAAGATCCCATAATATTGTACTTATTGTTAAAGATGTTAAATCTGCGATGCATTTATTAATAGCTATTCTATCTTCCTTCACATTGCATCCAGAATGATTATCTATTTAATCACAATATATATTAAATTCTTCTGTGTACAGGAGAAGCGAACAGAAGTTCTTTAATTGTCTGTATGAAGGCTGTCTTGATTCTGATAATTGTTTCAATTCATAATTATTTTAAGAATTGTCTAATTTTTATTCATTTAATCTTATAGTTTGTGGTCTCATTTGTCTGGGGAAGGAAAATGTGTAGAGAATGGATCCTTTTTTGGGTCCAGACTATGAGTTTAGTGAATTCTATATACCGTACTATACACTATTTCTATATATTAAATTAATATGAATGTGCAGCATGCAGGTGCTTAGTGGAAAACCAGTGGTACAGATATAACAAATGTTTGCTGAAAAATAGCAATCAATAGTATTAAACAAGAGTTTATTAAAAAATTTAATACTTGCAACAAACACTCTTAGGTTTAGGGAACCAAAAAACAATAACATGTCATTTCCAGAGAGGGTTGTAATATGATAAATTGTCAAGAAAAAAAGCAGCCTGGTCATCATTGTTGTCTGCCAAGGACATAGTTTATCAATGTCACTACTATAATCACAAAGTGACTAAAGAAATTGTATTCGTACTAGTTCCTAGAAAACTTGTATGTGATGGCAAATAATGGAAGCTTTTCTTGAGGGTTGTCTAACAAATTATCCAGAAAATATTCTAAAAGGTTTTAAATCAATGGCCTCATATTAGAATCATGCCTGTCATTCTTTCTTCTTTACCTTTTTCTGTTTCACAACATACTTCTAAAAACCAAACTTTTGGGTTGTGTTTAGACTGTAAATCTGTGTATGTTCTACCCCTTCTCTTTCCTCCAGTTTATCTTTTTTTTTGGTAAGTGCCTCCAAGGAAACCTTAAGAAATTAAGATAAGATAGACCAAATTAAACTTAGAAAAGTATCCTAAAAAAGCAGTAAAATATCTGCCAGGAGAGCTGTAATGCTTGACATTTTGATGCTTGGGTCAGCACAAGAGTAGTAATTACCACAATACTTTTTGCTTTAGAAACGTCACTACCAAAACAGTTATTGCTATGGAAAAACTATGTCAATAGAAAACAAGATACAGGGAATTTGATGTAGTTGTCCATGGGAGGGATCTGGTGTTATTTGAAACTCCTTAGAGTGTCCCTATAACCTTTTTTTGCCTCTTTGGAAGGACATGCTTCTCCAGTTGGTCCTTTGTCACATCGCTGTTAGAATGTCTCAGCCTTAATGTCACTATTGGCCAGGTAGGAGAACAAAGCAGCCTTACTTGTCTGAATCTGGTCTTAAAAGGTTAATAAAACATCACTGTTCTCACTAGATATTTCTTTTTTTCACTTGTCATGAGCTTACTTCCCAAAATTGATGGGATGTTTATTAATAGTATGGCAGTTTCAGGTCATCTTGAAGCAAATTTGTATTTTAGAGTGCATCATGAAAACTGTGGTAACTTTCTGAGTATGAAAACCATAATGCAGTACAATATGTAATCTAGTTAGTTGGTTTGAAATAGCTGCTGGTTGCTACAAGCAATAACTGAAAGATCTCGAGAACCAACACCTCGAAAGAACATTCACAGGTCCAATCAGGTTGGAAACACTATGGCACTGAATTTCAGCAAGGGCCCAAAATCACGGCTGTCAGTCTAGCGGACTTACTGAGGGAGTTGCAACACACTTTAATTACGTGATTGATATGATCTTCAAAAGAAGTATCAGAATTTGGAATGACTCCAGGGTCATAACCATTATACAAGAGATAAAGAGAACAAAATAAAACCTCTGCAGATTACACTTGAGGCCTTTTTCATTAGTAAGCTAATCAATAGCAGCTTGCAGAATCAGCACAGGAACAAAAACACAAAAAAACCTCACTTGCCCTAGAGAGAGGAGGATCCTGCAGAAGTCAGGGCTTGGGAAATAAAATGATAACATTGTAACTGGAAAAAAACCCCCTCACATCAAAGTATTCTTTTCTAAAATCTGATTTCATTTTGTTCTGTCCATTACTCCTCGTATTGCTTTCCAATTCTACCTTGCCCCAGCACTAAAGAGGAAATTTCCCCTCTGGAAGGTTTTTATCTTTTATGAACAACATCAGAACTCCTTTTGGTATTTTTCCTCTGAGGGTAAGAAATATATAAACCAAGGATCGTTTTGTTTTCCACTCTGACTGTATTACTGCACTTGAGGGGAAATTTGTCTTTATAAAAGGGTTTATGACATTTCAGTGCAATGCAGTATGGTAACACTTGATAACTTTCATTTGGTTTTATTGCTCTTCCTTTTGCATCAGATTTATGTGTTCTTCATGAAGTTATGAAAAGACAGGAAAACATAATTGCTACCCCTGCATTTTCTTTTCCAAAGATAATTAAAAAATGTGAAATTTCAAAAACCTGTGATTTTTTTTCTATCTATATTTCTTGTCAGTCCAGGGTTTCTCCTTTTAATTCCATTCTTTTCTGAGACCTGTAATTACAATAAGACTTTTCTAAATTAAAAGATAAGGTGTATGCAAAGAGTAAAGAAACTATTATAGGCATAAAAGATATTATCCAAAATAATAGTGAACTACAGTTTTGTTTTAGAAGATTAAACAAGTTATACAATATTCTGTCCACAAGGGCACTAAGAATAGATGGAAAATCATTCAAGAGAAAGACCTTTAAAGTAAAAATAAAACAACAAAAGTTTGCTTTTTTTGACTACTAAAACTCTTATTGGGTTATTTCTATTGCCCAATTATTATTGGGATATCTGTCATTATTATATGTCAGTAAACTGCAAGCATCTTTTAGAACTTAAAACGTTCCTCAATTATGACTTGGAATACAGTATTTTTATTACTGGAATATTATGCACATATTTGCACTGAAGAGGCCTACTATAGTACTTACAAAAGTCATCAAAATGTACATTAAGATTCTTAGAATGATTCCCTAAAATCTTAGGAACTTTTTCGATACAAATCACTGCTGGTTTAGTTTAAAATAATATTGTAACATATTTGAATGAGTGACTGTGTCAAGCATTACTCTTACTTAATTGCAGTGAATATATATCTCACTCTCCTTCATTGAACTTAGAAATATTTTTGCTGTTGCATCCTAGTTTCACATGCTTTTTTGAAATCTATTTTTATGTGAAAAGACAGGTCTTTCTCCATCTTTCAGGTTTATCATCCTATACCACTGCTGTAATTTCTTCCCTGGCAGAAGTGATAAAAACATTTAAGAGATATTTCTCAGTAGTTTTCATTATGATAACCACAACCATCTGTATGACTAGGAAATCCCAGAGTGCATAATATCAAACAATGTCTCAAGGTGTAATTCACCAATCTGGAAACACCACAGATTGAGTTACACTCATAACTGAGCTTGAAGACCTGCAGGCAATTTTGACTGCTATCTCTAGACAGTAATTGAGACACAACAGTGATGGTGCTCATGGTAGAATGGAAACTGAAGTTTTGGGTTTTCTTTTTAGTTTATGATTATTACTTCATTTAAATAATTTATTTTGCATAAAGTATACTCTTTTCTTGCAAAACAAAACAAAATAAACCAAACAACCAGGGAAGAATACTATAGGGATCTAGAAATTATGTTAGCAAACAGAAGCAGTGCTCTGAGTCAGAGATGGCCACTCTCAATTCCGAAATTAAGAATTACTGCTGTAAATATTACAAGTGTTTCTGGGGAAAGCTCCTTTGAGGACTTGTACGATATTTTTTGCTGTAAAGTACTTTTGATTGTTTGTGTTCCGCAGGCATCTTCTCGGCAGTCTGACATTTACACCACACAGGGACAACAGATTGTCATGCGGTATAGATTGTGTCATTGATAGACACTAATTTCCCACAGCTTAAAAAGAACAAAGCTGGATTTAGTGACAAGATTTGTTCAGCTTTCTATTCTTTAGCTAGAGCACAGCTAATATTGATCTTCTATTTTTAAAATATCTTTTTGAATAGAATTTCCTGTTTCCTAGCTTTAGAGCATGCAGACATTATTTAAGTCAAGTTGTGTAGGCTCAGGCTGTCATAGCCATTCTGGTTGCCTTGAAAAAATATGTTTCTCAACTGTGTAGAAGGTACTGGTTAAAAATTCAGTCCTGCAGAGAGATTTTTAAAGGAAGAGTTTCATTAGTCTGAAGAGACATGCCTATCAGTGGAAGATAGACAAGAAAAGTTAGGTGATGCCTTGAGTAACTTAAAGGATATTTGCGAAACATATTTTTTCCCTCCCAGTGCAGTCTGTAATAACTGAGGGAATTAGTCAGTGAATAAGACATTCAAAAATGGAAATTCTAGTGATTTCAAAGAAAGTAATTTTAGAAGAATATTCAGTCCTATTGTCGACAGAAGTATTTTTAGGTTCAAGTTCTGCTTGCTCATGTCTCCCGTTGATTTAATATGAATACAGTGTTGGCCCTTAAACTGATTTCAATGCAGATGCAAAACTGGCAGGAGTTTCTTTTTCTAGCCTTTTCCCATTAGAATTTCTTTTCTGAAGTTCTCATATATTAAAAAAAAAAAAAAAAAGGTTCATGGTGAATATCACCTCTCACTCAGAATACTCTCAGACAATAGCTGTGGAAGGAGTTTATAATGGCAGTCTTTGAGAAGTGTAATTAAGAGGATGTACAATGTACATAAGACTTTTTAGCAGTGGAGACACTATTCCAGGAAATGCTGATTTTGACGTAATTTGGAAGAAAATGAAGATACACAGAAAAAAATACATTAGCCACTCTTGTTTACAGATATTCTTTTTTTAGGTCTTTTAGCTTTTTTTCGTAAACAACACTTTCAGCAACATGACAAGAGAGTCCTTACCTTTACATTCAGCTTCTTTCTCTAATATTGACAATTCAAAATATAGACAGTTTTAACTATGTGAGCTAGCATGAAGGATGCTAATGATTTTCAAAAAGGTATTTATTGTCCCTAAAGGATCACAGGCATATTTAAAGGAGAAGAATAATAGTCTCAAACTGAATACTTGCAGATGACAATCTTCACGGCTATTTGCACAGATAAGATGAAAGATATTTTCTAAATTGAAAGCATGAAAGTAATTTATTCCCAATGATAACATTATGAGATTTTTTTTTTCCTTTAAAGTTTGCTTGAATAATCCCTAATTTAAACACTTTTAGAATGGGTGTGTATACACAGACCTTTCAATAGTCTAATTGAGAGAAAATGTACAAAAGATACATATAAAATATAATCAACTCAAATAAAATTGCAATCTTAAAATATTCAAGTAAATTCTCATAAAACATTCAGGGTATTATTAGATTTACCAAAGAAGAAAGGACTGGTTTTTACATTCACAACATTGACGAGAATATATCATTTTCCCTGGCACAGTATGGGAAAAACAGCTATGTTTTTTTTGAGGGAATACAGTCACCCAGAATCAAACAACATGTTCTTGGCCTTGCTAGTGCCTTTGCTAGTTCTAACAGTGTTGCTTGTATAAGGCACTGCACGGTCCAATCCTGTTGCCACAGCCGTAAGCAGCAGGTAACCCACTGACCACCAAGGAGTTAGGATTTAGGTGGTTACGTTGCAGACGTGTTCGTATCAATGAACACGTGCTAAAAAATGAAAGGTAAAACAAACATACAAAAAAAGCAATATGTTATTCTGCGTATTCTCTTTGGAAAGTTTAAACCATATGCTAAGCTGTGGAAAATGTTCTTTGAGCAGTAACATCTAGCTATTTTGCATGTTCCAGGGGGAGCAGTGCTGGCAGACTCCAAATTGCCTCTGGTCCTGTCATATGTTAAACAAGCTTATAGGCTGGCTCATGCCTTTAGATGCTATAGGCATGATTCTGATCCTATTTGTACTGGTTTTTTCTTGATACCGTTTCACTATCTGCAATGGAATTATTATTCATTTTGTACTGTGTATAAGAAAGGATATTCAGCCCTTATCTTTAATCTAAATTTTTCTTTTACCTGAAGACATATGCATTTTGAAATATATTTGAAATCCAACTTTACAATTTATTCGAATGTTTTACATATCTTAGGTTAACCCTGTAATATTTTCTCCCATTCATATCAGTTAACACAGATCCTAAAATGTGTTATTTTTCTTGTTCACATCCACTTTTCAACGATTTGTTTTGAAAAAGGTGTTATAAAAAAATGCAAACTACTTGTTTTAAGAGAAGTTGTGGGTTTTTTTCAGAGCATATGATTGCACATTGCTTCATTTTCTGAGATGGTGGATTATATCTAGGCATCACTGTCAGTATATACAATTCTTCTGATTCCTCCTGTAATTTGTAATAATGTTGCCATCTAGTTAGATTTGTGGTTCCTTTACACTGAGATGCAGGGTACATATTTAAAGATAGTACTCTGATGAACTCACACAGTAATTTTAGTACTATGAATTTGCATTTTGTTTCGTTATCACACTAACATTATGATTAAGAACAAATACTTACACTTATGCTCATACCCACAATAAAGCCTCATCTGGTCCAGAGCTAGTGAAGTGTTAAGCAAAGCCACTTCAATCCAAGCCTACCATACAACATATTTAGCCAGTAGGCACTTCCATGCAACTAATATTTATAGCATTTACATAGAATGGCAAGGTCTTTGAGCTCAATTGCCAACATATCTGATATGTCATCATACTTTTAGTTTGATATTAATATCAGTAGTGGATAGCTAAGTAGATACTTGCCACCAAAGGTACCTGATAATAGAGGATATTTTTGTTTAATTCTAACTGTAACTTCTCTATTTTTGTGATAGTCTATTTACAGTAGGATTATTGCTCTCTATATAACAGATTATGCATGATAACTAGGCTGTGTAGGCCTCCTGCTTGCCATAACAAATCCTTTCCCTTCACTTCAGGGTTACAGAAGGAAAAAAAGTAATATTTTTCCCTTCAAATCTACAAGAGCGGAATATGATTAAAAGTCACAAAATATCGATATATGCCTGTATTATTGTCTACCATTTTCTGGTTGTCTTTTTAGCCATTATTATAGTGCCAGTGAACCATACTTTCAGTACCTTTCCTTTTAATAAAAAATTACATGGTAAACTCTTTCCATGTATCTGCAAATCAGTTTATGGTCTGCTTTGACTGATTTTTCCAAAGCCATTTTATCCATGTCAACACTTCCTGTGAAAAATGAAGAGAGGACCAACCAGATCAAGATCTTTCTGCTTTGTTTCAGTGTAAAACCACTTTGCACTCAAACGGCGTTTGTTTTCAAGGCCTCCTGACCTTCGTGATGCCCTCACGGCCCACAGACCTCCATACACCTGTTAAAAAGATAGTAACAACACAAACATTATTCATCTCACTGGACTAATTTTGTGTACGGGGAAAACTCTGATACTCACTACGCTATTTTTGCTAAGGTGAGAACCTGAAGCTTCAGAAACATTTAATAATATCTTTTTTTCTGTTTTTTTATGATGCCTTATGTCCTCTGGTCTGCTTCTCTGTAAAAGCAGGTTTACCACTTAGTGCTTACATGCTTCACTGGTACTAATTTCTCTGCTAATCAGCTTTCTATTTCTCAATATTCTAATACAGAGATTTTGTAGAAATTAACACCCTTTAAATCATAAATAGCAATCAATGTAGTTTTATAATACACACTATTACATACAAATTAACCAGCTGATTTGTTGTTTGCTCTTGGGGAATTAATCAGTTGTGTAGCCTTTTTCCTGCAAAACAAGTTCTGATGCTAAACGAGTTCATGTTGTTGTCTTAACTTCTACTTAACCAGAGGAATTTCTTCTGCTGCTTGTGCTCTCCATCCAGGAGAATTAAATTAAGCTCAGGTAGTACATCTGGGTTCCGGAGCCCAAATTCCAATTTATGAACTGCTGCCAAATCACCATAATAATCAAAGCCACTTAAAACAGCAATCTACAAGCCAGCATGATGACTCTGAAGATTATTACTCCAGTCTGTTATACAATCTGTTCATGAAGACTTTGGTTTAAGCCTTGGTATCACTCATTTGTCTGCACTTTGCTCTTGATTCTGAGCCATGAGTTCCTGAGTGTTACTCCAGAGGGGAATATGGAAGAGATAAAAAGGAAGTTTTATGAGTGTTTTCATTGAACTACAAAAAAAAAAAATCTGAGATTTTCCTGGACAAAATATAATAATGAAAAAAGCCACATAATTTAAAAGATGACAAAAAAATCTTATATTTTGAAAAACTTTTCTGTTCTTTAATTATCTTTCTCCCCCTTCCCCAAGTGGGTTATGAAGCT
This sequence comes from Atrichornis clamosus, assembly GCA_013400975.1. NCBI lineage: Eukaryota > Metazoa > Chordata > Aves > Passeriformes > Menuridae > Atrichornis > Atrichornis clamosus. Next base: position 16,563 of record WBMZ01013136.1, on the reverse strand, counting down.
TGTTTAATTTACACTTGAGTTCCTTACATCAGTCATAGGAGCTTTTTAAAAAATATGTTTGATCCAAAGTTGTAGAGAGAAAAAAATCCACAGAATGAAAACTTGGCATCTTTTTATTCAAATCTCTCAAGGTCACAATGCCCCTTCCATATTGTTACCAATTAAGATCAATTTCTCTACCAAAAGAGATGCCTTAGACACACTGATTTTTGCAGTACTCCATAGAACAGAGGCTTTTCAGCAAGCTATAAGGATTTGCTGGGAAAGTTGTTTACTCTGTATGTGGTCAGTGTATATTTACCAGTTTGCCCACAACATACACACTATACATATACACATTTACACATATGTATACATTTGTATGTGTGCAAATATATACACCTGTGCATACAAACATATACACATGCCTTTGCACACAGAAATAAACGCAAAGCCTTAACACAGAACTAGTTTTGTAGACCATATGCCATGAATGCTGAGCTCTGGCACAGCCTCTGAACTTTAGGATTCAGAGTTTGGACAGCAAATTAAAGTTTCCTCTCACTCTCACATCTTCCAGCATTTAGTATTCTTCACCAGCAGAACTAGAAGAAATACCATCCTTATGCTTGTCTGGCATTATCTGTTTCCCTTGTTTCTTAAACACCCTGCATCAGGCAAAGCACAGGAAAAAGTTCAGTGTATCTTGTAGAAAACAGGTATTGATGTAGTAAACACAGTCAAGCTCTGTCAAGAGTAAACTAGTACAGTATTATCTCCATTCAGTTTTGAAAGATTGTTTCTGTTACCTTAATTACCTATTTGAATTGAAATCTATACCATATTTCAGTCACTTTCATTATTAAAACATTAAGAGTTATCTTCTTAATCAGAAGTAGTTTTCCTATGAGATAGTCAAAGAGTCAAAAATTAGCTAAAGTGAATTTCAAGTATTACCACAAATTCTTGTCTAAGAGGAAGGCACTCAGAGCAAGCAAAATCAGGGTGAACCTAAGGAAGGATTCCAGGCCACTTTGATGCACTGAAAATGCAGTTCAAAAACTTAATAGCATACTCCTAGTCAAAGTAGGAGATGTCATCCCATCATGCAGGCTTTATTTCTCAGACAAACACAGACTTTTAGCTTCATCTCTCAGTTTAGCCATTCCATCACTAGAGTGCCACAAAGCCAACTTTTAGTTTGCTGACACCTTACTTTTTTCCTTTCATACTTTGTGACTTGACAGCTACCAGAATGCTTTTCCCAGGTTCAGTGCCTATGTTGACACCAGAAAGTTCCAGTATATTTCTCTGGAAGTGAGGCTAACTGGTACAGAATAACCTCTGTCTGTGTCTTTGTTCCCTTATTTTCCAAAGCAGGACAGACAATTCCAAACTATCTTTTACAAGTATTCTATGGCCTCTGTTAACTCCTAAACCTTGCTCAAGGAGGTGAGACTGAATGTTGGTCTCGGCAAGAAACATTTCAAAGGACCATTGTTACAGTTAAGTATTAGGACATACTTATATTCTATACCCAGGAGCATTCTATGGCACTATTAAATTTAAGAGCATTTTTTAATATTTTATCAAGAGGCTTTTAAAAAAAAATATACATAAAATCAGTTAGTTACATTGTTTGGCTCATAAAGTTAGCTTTATTTCATTTAGGAGTCAGTTCTAAGACTGTGGTCTTTCCATCATTTTAAGCTTTTAAGAGTTTTCAAACTATCCTCAATGTTTCAGCTTCTGTTTCACATAGTCTTCAACAGCATTTAGAAGTTGATAGGTTTGCCTGCCGTTTCTAGATGTGGTCTTGTTTCTCTTGGGTGATGAAGATGTGAGAGCACTTGCTTACTGACAGGTCTCAGTGTTTACCCCATGTGTAGCTTACTTCCATTACAAACACTGGTTCTGAGAATACTCAGAAATGAAAATGAAAGTCACAAAATGAAAGTCCATGCCACGTAAGGATTGTGATGCTCTCAGTCTAGATCTGGTTTTGACCTGTAGGCATGGACACTTGGATGTAGCTTTAAGAACACAGTAAATCAAAGACAGTCTCCTTGCTAGTCGGCTGTAAACTGATAGTGTAGATATTTAATAACCAAATACTGTTAAGAATGCAGAACAAAACAAAACATTGAGAGGCTAAATATATAGAGAAACAAGACCAAAACTCAGTACAAAACAAAAACACAGCTCCTGCCACTGCAAAAGATGTATATATTTCATGATCTTCAAAAAACAGTTCATTTGGAATTTGGACTAAACCACCGAAAGCTGAGGAAGTTCAAGAACAGCTCTGAAAAACTTAAGATATTAAGAAGCAGTTGTAAGCTAAAAATAAAACCAGTTAGAGCAAAGACAGACCCATGTTTGCAGCATGCAGAAAACGGGCAGTTGTTGCATTTGCCCTACAGCGCCGTCCTGGTAATGACACTGGATACCTGCCAGCTGCTAATTATCCTTACACTAGGAACTTTAAATTGCTGCTTTCTTCAACCCAATGTCTTAGCTTTAGCTCAAAGGCTCAAGTAGACCACCTTATCAGAATGGCATAAATCTGATAATATAGTGTACACCAACATCTCAATGGCCTAAAGGGCTCCTGGGGCATTAGAAAGAGACAGTTTTTTGTAAGGTATGAAGAATCCATTTCATTATAACTTCACATGCTTCAATACATAGAAATAGGTGTTCTGACATTGTATTTTTATGTTTCCATTACATTTCTTAAGCAAAGGAAATAAGAATCCTAAAGTAAACTAAACACAGAGAAAGAGAAGATTCCTTGCATGTGTGTATGTTTATGCATGTCTGTGTCAAGAGATAAAGGGATGTAGTAGCTTAATACTACATGTACACAGTCATTATATATTACTTATGTTTCACATGTATGTGTTTGTTTCTGTTCTTAAAGCCAAATGGCTCTCTGTGTTGGCCATCTGTTCAGATAATAATATATAAATACCTTACATGTACATAAGAAATATTCTCAGACTTGAAGAGTTTATAAATTGGACAGTCATAGGAAGAGAAACATAAGTTATTCTAAAAATATATGTAATCCACACTACTAAAATGTTAATTCAAAGTTCTGCAGATATTTTCCAAAGTGGAAAGGCTGAGAAAACTTGATCATTTTGCTCAATACAATCAACTTTATATTTATGAAAATACACTGAAATCACACAAACTCTCTCAGAATTAAGCTAACATATAGTTTACAGGACCAGTGGTTTAGCTGGTTTCACTAACTGCAGTGAAATATTGCTTCACGTAGATATTTTTTAAGGTGTGCAACATCTGAGGTGGATTCCAGTCACCAAAATTTCTCAGAATTCCAGGTGATGAAACAAGAAGCCTTAAGCCTGATTTAGCATTGTGCTGTTAGTACTTGTGGTAAGTTTTTTTTCCTACATTTATATAAACTATTAAGCTCATATGTTCAGGTATTGCACTTGTGAGCGAATATTGTCTGTGTTTTCTTTGTTTCCGTAAGATACTGGATATTAGCTACAAGTGTGAAGATGGTCTTATTGCAAAGAACATTTTGTTCAACACTGTGATTTGTAAACATAATGCTAGGAGAAGTATAGGTGTACCAGGGTATGATTACCTACCAGGTAATATTTAGCTGACTGGTATCACTACATACACAGACAGGCTGAAGGATCTCATCCTGGTTTGTTCTTGAAGATATTCTATAAGAAATTTTAGAACTATTTTTGGGTTAGCGCAGCATGTTTCTGAAGATGTTTTGTTCCAAAAAATATAAATATATCACACGCTTGAAAATACTTTTGTGTGAGAGTATCTGCTGTGATAAGTGGACTGAGGGCTTTTATTGCAGTAAATCCTAAAATAATACAGTTTGTTAAAAATGTCTATAATTCAATACACGTTGGACAGAATTTTTGAGCTGTAAACTTCTCCTTTAGGTGGATCATTGGCTATATTGTAAACTTATTGTCTGATTGTTAAATTCAAAATAGTTTCTTATTTATCACAAACCTGACACTGTTAAATAAAAAAAAAAATTAAAAGGAATAATAGCATTGTAGTGTAGCATCCACATTTTTTTTCTTGAATGATCTCTGGTAAGATGCTATTTTCTTTCTTGATAATAATAATAAAAAAAATAGCCCCAGAAAACAACCTTTCCATGCTCAGCTTCCACTGTGAAAGAGGAGCACACCCCATAGGAATTTGTTTTGATGCATTTGAGAACAAAAACCAAGATATTACTGGTAGTTCCCAGAATACAATAATTGTTATACCATTAAGATGATACTTGCAACTCACAAAAATGGAAAAAGGAATTTTTATTAGTTCATGTAATCTTGAACTAACTGAGATATTTCTTCTTTATCTTTGTTACTCTCCTTAAATAGAACAGCTATTAGTATTTCCAATCCATCACAAAATATCGTGCAGAATCTTAATATCATGTTGCAAAATGCTTGCAGGACGCTGTCATTCCAGCAATCCAAAAAGGGCAATGTAACTCCACTGAAGCAACTTATGCCTCTTCTCAGAATCACTTGGTATACAAGGAACTATTTTATACAGAGATAATGCCTGTAAATCTAAGTTGGCCTTACTACCTAATCTCCAAACAATTGAGCTAAATGTCTTCCTTCAGAAGAGGACAAAGGAAGATTATGTCTGATATTGCTTCCTTTTGAACACTATTAATAATACTATTAATCCCTTTTCAAATGTGGCAAGAGCAAAGCCAAAGGAGTGATGCATGGATTTGTAACCTTCTTTTTTTTCTTCTGGGTCTCTGAATTGAGAGACTTGCCATAACTCAAATTCATTAATTTTATAGAGGAATTATGTCCTGTATATGGTATGCAAATTCACTTTCTATATTTCTGCACTGTTTCTTAACTGCCAGTCTCAGTATTACTTTATGTTCACTTACATCCTAAAATCTACAAAACCCCTACACACCAACAGCAAAAAAGCCTTTTCTCATGAAAATAGTTTACAATAAATGTAATAGTAAGTGTTGACTGCATCTCTTGAACCGTATGGGGCACTGACTTTAGATGTCAAATGGCAAATGCTCTATGTAGAACTGACTGGTGAGTTAGGGTATTGCTGACTACACTGTGAACCGTGACACAGACATGAAGTTCAAATATCCTGATGAAGATTTTCACTGCAGATTTAGTCTCTTTCTAAGGTGACTTATTATTAAAACAAAGAAACAGACAAAAAAAGCCCTAGTAATGTAAAGCTAAGCGTGAATCAATAGTGACACCCAGCGGTCAGGTAAAATTGTTATTAATTGCTCTGATATTCCCCGTGGAAGGTGCTGAGATTTACTAGTTAAAGGATGAGGTTCTCAATGTATTTAGTCATCATTATCTCAAGGCTAGCCTGTTCCTAATTTTGACAACATGGCATTAATTAGACCTAAGGTCATTGTGTGCTGTGTTCAGTGCTTGTTTCTTGCTACTGTTTACTTTTGCTGACATCCCAGATAGTAATCATATCAATAGACTGTAACAGCCAATATTAGAGATTACAAAACAGAGTCCAAAATAAATAAAGAGCATTTATACACCAGAGCATTAGTCAAATGCCTTATAATAAAAGGACCTGGGGACAAATTGAATTTCTATCATCTTTTCTACAGCACTTATTTCAACAGACTGTGGTCCAAAACAATGGTTTTCCAATATGTGAAAAATCAAAGTTTAGTCTTGAATCAGATAAAATACAGCAACTTATTGATAATTTCAATATAATGAAATTCTGAGGAAGTCTCTACAAATGGTGTTTTTGAACTGATTTATATTCTGAGATGTGTACTAAGATGTGCACTGATTTCACTCTGAAGATGAAGATCCCAGAGCCTCCTTCTTCCGTTAGAGCTGAAGCTTCCAGACACTGCTGTCACAGCTCCCACTGCAGCAAGTGGCTCTTCCTTGCCCTGACATATTGTACAAACTGAGGCCCTGGAATATTAAATGCTAGCTTTGGCAAAAGCTGTTGTATGATCTCTTTTTATGTGAAGATGCCAGAGCTAGAGTCTTTAGGCAGCCAAGCCAGAGTCCAGAGAATATATTATGAGACTTATTCCCTAAAGTCAAGGAAATCCATCAAAACTAGCACGTTTTGGAAGAAAACCATTTGTGACTCAATTAGTTACCACTTTTGTGAACATGTGGATGTAAAATAAAAGCGTATCTTTTTAAAAGGCCAAGCTGCAATAGGGCAAAAAGGGTTCTACATACAAATGGATTGCAATTATATGGATTGCCTTATAATAATGTGTTGTACTTACTTATGTGAAAAGGCTTTGGGAGCAGGGGGGATGCAGGGATAACCTCTGTGAGAAACTGCCAGAAGCCTCCCCTATTTCTGACAGAGACACCTTCAGCGAGCTCCAATTCAGACCTTCAGCTGACCAAAGCTGAGCCCATCAATTACATTGGTAGCACGTCTGTGAGCACAAAAATCTGTTTAAGGATAGAAGAAATGCTGCACAGCAGCATTTGAGAAAGGACTGAGAATATATGAGAGAAACAGCTCTGCTCACATATGGTAAAACCATGGTAAGTAAAGAAGGAGGCAGAGGAGGTGCTGTAGGAACTGGAATAGACATTCCCTTGTGCCCTGTGATGAAGGTTATGGTGAGGCAAGCTGTTCCTCTGCAGGCCACGGAGTACCCCACAGTGCTGCAGTCTATAGAGAGCCCATGAAGCAGAAGGCTCCTGGTGGGAGCTGTGGCCCATGAAGAGGAGCCCAGGCAGGAACATGAATTTTGGCAGGACCTGTTGACCCTGAAGGGAGCCTGTGCTGGAGCAGTCTGCTCCTGAAGGACCACAGTCCATGGGAATAACACACGCAGGAGCAGGCAGTGAAGGAGTGTCACGTGTGGGTGAAATCTCACGTTGGAAGAGGGAAAGAGCATGAAAAAGAAGCAGTGGCAGAGGTAAAGCATTATCAACCGAACACAACCCCCATTCCCCATCTGCCTGCGTGACTCATGGGGAGAAGGTAGGGGATTCAGGGGCAAAGTTCAGTCTCAGAAGAGGGAGGGTGAGAGGAAGGTGACTCTGGTTTCTTTTTATTTCTCACTTTTCTACTCTGTGATTAATTAGCAACAAATTAAATCGATTTTCCCCACACTGAGTCTGGTTTTATTGTGATGATAACTGATGAGCACTTTTCCTATCTTGACCCACGAGCTTTTCATTGCTATTTTCTTCACCTGTCTTGATGAGGAGAGGGAATGAGAGAGCACCTTGGTGGGCATCTGGCAGCCAGTCAAGGTCAAACCACCCTAAATATTCACACAAGTCTACATCCTCAGCACTTCTATCACAGCAGAGACCCTGTTAATGCAGAATCCATGCTCCAGTTGGGTTTAACACACAGCATTTAGCTTGCTTGAAAGGCAGGTCAAGAACAGAGCAGCTTTCACTCAAATATAGTAGCAGTCCTAGGAGCACTGAAAGCGATTTTTGAGAGGCTGTCATTGCAATTTGCAGTCATTATCCGGATGAAGAGAATCTCACTCTCAGAAACTAATGGGTGTTTCATTCAGAATCATTATACTAACTGTGTGTGTGGTAGAGAAATGATTAAAAGATATTTTGTATCCTGTTATTAGTATTAGAACTAAGTGTTATATTACCACACAAAAAGTAGTTCTCACAGCAACTGTCCTCCTGTGCAATTTCACAGAACTGAAACTACAATTTTGCTGAAGATCTGTTGTTTATCGTGCAGTACTGTGAAGCTGAGCCACTAGTAGATCAGAGTTTTTCACAAGGTCATTGATTTTTAAAGCAGAATAGCAGAATGAATATTCAAAACACAGTTTAAATTATAAGGGTGACAGAGAGAAAAATTAAAGAACTAAATTAATTAAATTAAAGATTCTTTGTATAGGAGCCAAAGAACGTGATATAAGACAGAAAAGCATTGAAAAAAAAGTGTGTGTGATTACAGCAGCTATTCCTCAACACTTTAATTTTCTTTCTATTTTCCTCATTTTAATGCCCTACCCACTTGGCTGGAGAGCTTACAACTAAAAAAAAATTAAATCTCTCCTTACAATTAGAATCATAGAATCATACAATCATTAATGTTGGTAAAGGCCTCTAAGATCATCAAGTCCGGCCATCAACCTAGCACCATCACCATGCTCACCACTAAACCGTGTTGTCAAATGCCTTATCCACACATTTTTTGAACACTTACAGGAATGGTGACTCCACCACTTCCCTGGGTAGCCTGTTCCAAAGCTTAACCAACCTTTCCTGGATAACTTTTTTTTTTTTTAAATTCTAATCTAAACCTCCTGTGGTGCAGTCTGAGATCATTTCCTCTCATTCTGTCACGTTACCTGAGAGAAGATCCTGACACCCACCTTGCTATGAGCTCCTTTCAGGTACTCATAGAGAGCAGTAAGGTCCCTCCTAATCCTCTGTTCCTCCAGGCTAAACAACTTCAGCTCCCTCAGCTGCTCCTCACCAGCCTTATGCTCCAGACACTTCACCAGTTTTGTAGCTCTTCTCTGGACCTGCTCGCAGTTCTTTAATGTCCTTCTTGTAGTGAATGTCCCGAGACTGAACACATGATTTGAGGTGCGGCCTCGCCAGTGCCAACTACAGGGGGATTTAACTCTGTGTAGCAGAAGTAATAGAAACACCACTCTTACATGGAGAGGTATTTCTATAGTCTTTCTGAAAAGATTGAATGGATTGATGCACTCTCTTGGTCTTCTGCAACACTTAATGAGAAATAAAACACTGGTCCTTTATTTACTAGGAGACGTAGATTTTGAATTTACACTTTTAATCAGAAATGTTTAGTCACTAAGTCTTCATAGAGACTGTTCCTAACTCTTCTGAATATTGGGCCCCTTTGAAGGGTCCTGTGTTGGATATCCAAAAATATTTGAGACCTCTCCCCTTTTGGGAAACTCCTGGTTTCTCTTCCTGCAGTGGCACCATGAAGACCCTCATGTGGATGGTTTACCAAAAAAAGCAGACAAATATCACGAGGAGAGTAGAATCACTTATAGAAAGCTGCAGACAGGAGTCAAGCAAAGGAGTTCAGAAACACTTTTCAGTTTGGTGCCAACAAAGGTCTGGGTAATGAATATGCCTTTGAGGAAATGGCACTGCCCTACTTACTTCCCTGCCAATGAAACTGTGAAATTCAAAAGTAAAGGAATCACAGAGTACATTTATTGAAAGAGTAGTGAAAATGCCTTTTCAGTGGGAGCTCTCCCAGGAGCCACAAAAAGAGCTGCTACTTCACCAGTCATACTACTATGATTGTTACTTTTTTTCAGTAGTGTAGGCAATTTCTTGAGGCCACAATTGTACCTTTCTAAAGATAATCTGCAAAGCAGAGTTTCCAGCACTGACTGGATGTGTGTATGTGATTCCAACACCTCTTCCAACTTAATAACATGGCTGAACACCAGGATGATAGCTGGTGAAATAACTTGTGATTTTCTTGATGATTAAGGCTTTAGCAATTCTTCACATACAAGTCAGTTCTTGGTAAGAAAGAAATAAACACTTATTTCTCAAAGCAACATATAACTAAAACCCACTAACTGATAGAGAGATGGATAGATTGCTAAAACTGGTAGGAAATAGATCTTGTGAGTGTAATATGTTTTTCTCCAACTGTTATGGTAACAATACTGACAGTTCAGCTTTCATTTAATTCACAGTATCTGTGCAATATTGCAAATTGAAATCAAATGATTACACACTTGACCAAGCCTTGGAAAAGTGAAAAATTCTAATACAAGAATTGTAATTAGGATAATGAAGGAAAATGAAAGAATCATCTTTGACAATCAGAGTATATTAACCCAGCATCTGAAATCTTTAAAGCAGAGCTGTTCGATAAATGTCAAATTATACTCCTGAAGAATAGCAAAAGTTTGCAGCACTAATTATTCACTAAATGACACAAGAGTATAGTTCACAAGTCAGAAAAGCGAAAGCATATTCTCCCTTCCCTATCAATCTGTTTCTCTACTGTTTAAACTGGAAAAGTATAGGTCTTTTTGTTTCTTTTTAATCTTTTCTTCCAAGTAGTCTACATTTTGCAATTTTGGATCAGGGTGTTTGTAATTTTCTGTTGCAATGAAACTGTGAGCCAAATAACACCTGATGGATTCTCAGCTGGCAGTTAATGCAGTTACCTGAATGTTCACAAGGAACATTTTCTCTCTACTCTTTCCACTACCCACCCATAGTCCAGTTCTCTAGTTCATAGTAATGCAAAATTCTTCTCCTCCACTTGTTGGAAATGTAGCCAGGAAAGCAAACCTGAGAGAGAAAAAAGAGACTAAAGAATCATACAAGAAAGATATTAAAATGGAATTAAGTTGGGTTTTGGGTTTGGTTTGTTCTGGTTTTTTTCCCCCTATTTTATAAGGCCTGAATTCTCGTGTAGACTGCTGAAATAAGTAATTTATCTGAATCCAAAGAGTATCTCAGAATAGATCTTCTGAGTAGGAGTTGATGGCTTGGGCTCTTAATCTCTCAGGCACTACTATGCCTTTTTGCAAGTAAAGTGATCAAAGCCTATTTTACTCAAAAAGCACTTATATTTAAAATACACCATGTAATCTCTAGCAGCAGAATAAACTGAAAGTATTACAGACAGTTCAGGTGATTCCTTTGCAAAGCCAACAATTATGTAGCCATTTAATTTTGCACTCACCTATTACCGCTAACATCATGAAAAAGCATGTTCATTTTCATTATTATAAAGAACACAAAATCCTTTGTAAAACAAATTTATTCACCATAAACCAACTTTGTCTTTGACATCGTTTAACCACAGCCAGCAGCCAAGCCCCATGCAGCCACTCATTCACTGGCCCACCAGCAGGACCGGGGAGAGAATCAAGAGGGTAAAAGCAAGAAAATTCATGGGCTGAGATAAAAACAGTTCAATAGGGAAAGCTGAAGTCATGCACACAAGCAGAGCAAAACAGGGAATTAATTCACTGCTTCCCACTGGCAAGCAGGTATTCAGCCATCTCCAGGAGAGCAGGGCCCCATCACATTTAACGGTGACTTGGGAAGAAAAACACCATCACTCAAAACATCCCTCTCTTCCTCGTTCTTCTCTCCATTTCTTATACTGAGCATGATGCCTTGTGGTATGGAATATTCCTTTAGTCAGTGTGGGTCACTTGTCCTGGATGTGCCTCCCCCTAACTTCCCATGCACCTTCCCATGCTCCCCCTAACCTCCCACTTGTTGGTGGGGTGGTGTGAGAAGCAAAAAAGGCCTTGGCTCTGTGCAAGCCCTGCTCAGCAATAACAAAAATATCTCTATATTATCAACCCCGTGTTCAGCACAAACCCAAAACTTAGTCCCATACTAGTAATTGTGAAGACAATTTACTTCAGTCAGAACCAGCAGGACCTTTCAGACAGCCTGGCACTGAGATAATGGACCAAAACACACCCTTGCAATGGTTGTACAGTTTGTAAAATATGGTACTAGTGTTTGTTATTGATTCTCTTTATTTCTAACTGAAATAAGTGTCTCACACTATTCAGTGTTCAGTGACACTGAACAGTGTCTCACTTTTATCTCATGCTAATGGTCCAGAGGATGGAAATGTAAAATAATAAACCACACATCCAACGAATAGGAAAAAAACAACCCTCAAGTGATTTAAAAACACACCTTAACACAATATGTTCTCTTTGGAAGGGAAATATCTAAAAGGCAAACATCTCCTCTGTAGTGGAAATTATGGACAAGGATGTGAAAAGATGCATTGAGAACTTAGACGAAGAACACTAGCTCAGTTACCTCTTTCCTACAGTGTCATGACTGAACCACATGTTCGAGTTGAACAGAAGCAGCTGCTTGGAAACTCAGTTCCAAGGACTAAACATTGTCCTTAAAACTCAGTTTAGGACATCATCTTTGCACTGTACCGCTGTTGACCTGTCTTGAAGGTTTTACTTAAGAGCTTTCCTGGATCTTGTCTAATACCAAAGAAATTGTCTAAAGTAAGACAGTAGACTTACGTACTTGAGTATGTACTTGAAATAGTAGAGCAATGGCAGCAACTGGAAGAATGAAGACACAAGGAGGATATAACTATAAGGTGCCTTGGGAGTCATTGGAGAAGCACACAAATTTCAGCTTACAGATAATTGCAAAATAGAAAGAGTAAAAGAGGATTTATATTTATTAACATTATATGCTGAAGGACCATTTGATTGGCTGAAAAGAAGATATTTGATGAAAGTTTTGTGAGTTTCCCATAATAGTCTAAAACTTTCTTAACTAAAGACATTGTAGTGGAGCCTATAGCAAGGAATAATGGATACTGCTCACAAGTCTTTACTTTCTCTAGCAGTAAAAGGCAATGGTGCCCCTTTTTGCCCTCCCTTTTTAACATAATTCTGGGACAAATCAATCAAAGAATCCAACACAATAACAGAGTTGAAGGTATAAAGATATTGGACATCCTGGATAGAATTTCATTATATGCAGTTGATGTCATTCTTTTCTTACCCAATCCGTATTAATTCCTTGGGGACAGCAGCCAATGCATTAAAAAGTTTGAGGAAGTCTCACTGCAGAATTGTAATCAAAGGAAGTTCAAGATTCAGTGCATGAAACTTTCAATAACAATATATGAAGCCATACTAAATATGGCTTCCTTTGGACTAAACATTCAATTGGGTACTTTTGAGTGCAATTACCGCATTGTAACAATGGTCATATGATCTCATTTTTGTTCAGCTATATACGTCTATGGACCTTGAATAGTGTAACTATATAATGGATATAATAATAAAACTACCACGCTTTTTAGGGAGAACTTTTCACCCAAGGATCTCAAAACATTTTAGAAAAGAGGTCAGGATCATTATCTGCATTGGCTGGGGGAACAGGAGCCAAAGAAGAAAACTGACTTGACCAAAGTTACCCAGCAGACCTGTAGCATAGCCAGAAAGAAAAAGACTCTTTTGTGTTATGGTGCCAGCATCAGGAGACAAATTAAAACATAGTAAGATTAATGCTTTTTCCTATCTTGCTTTATTGCTCCATTTATTGTGATATGTGAAAGTCTCCAGATATATATGTGTATATTGGGCAAGAAGATGAAATCATCTTAGCTTTCAAAGCTTTCTCCATCAACAGCAGCTTCATTTCAATAAACTAAAAATATTACATTCAAAATAATATATATCAGCAGAAAAAAATTCCTCACAGTAGCATATTTCAAAAAACCCCAAAATTTTAGGAGTTTACACTGTGGATGAATGAGTTATGAGAAAAGATGTGTTAGTGAATGCTAAGGCGTAGGTGTGGGTTGACCTAAGTAGGCCTAGGATAGGGCCTTGGCAGTAGGACAGCAGGGTTCATCAGTATTTGCACATGGAATATATATTTGATGTGAAAACTGAGACAGTGACTCCAAAAGCTTCTCATTGAAATATCTTGACAGAGCATGACTATGCAATTAGAAATTTATTTGTGTAACTTACAATCACTAGAAAATGGTATTTGGTTAAAAAAAAAAAGTTTTATTAATTTAAAACTATGATATATTAATAATTAAACATATTGAAAAAAAAAGAAGTTACTTGTCTTGTAAGGTCTTCCCATGGAAAATCAAATGTGCATTTTAGAAGGAAAAGAAATCACCAAATTAATATTGTTCATATATTTAAAGTTTATATCTATGTTGCTCTTGAAAATTACTTTTATTTTTACTTGTATTATTTAACCCAAACGTCAGCATTAAGCTGTTGATTTTACTTATATTTTTGTATGTATTTTAGACTTGCTAGACTAACAAAAATTATGATCCAATGAACAAAATGTATAATAGATTTTCCTTGATTTTAGCTCTCAGTGAAAGTTTCATCATAGAGTTCTTTCTGTAAATATGTTCACATATTACCTTCACTGTTACAATAGGTTTCTTATTTCAGCACTGAAATTTGATTAGTTAAAGACTAATTGTCCAAAAAGTGTCTGAAGCCTAATTTTGATTTACTGGGTATCTGCAGATTCAAAACTCCACCTACTGTTGAACACCAAGAGCTGCTGTCAATCATTAATGGGTTATGTTTATACCTCCTGAAAAGTTAAACTTAAACCAACACTTTTTCTCCCCTAACAGTTTTCCAAACTGCTCTGCAGAAGAAATTGTGGAAGAATTGGAAAAATTACTATTATACACTGAAGACATCTTTGTTGATCATGAGCTCTGGTCTCAGAGAGAGGTATTAAAGGAAAGGATCTGTTGGAGGAAACATAAGCAGGCAAAGTTTTGAGGTAGTTCTGCCTTACTGCATTTTACTCTAGAGAAGATCAAGATGCCTAAAACTCAAGAAGTGAAGTTGCATGAGATTGCAGAATAGGATATTCAACTTTTCAGATTATATAAACTTGAAGAGTCTAGCTATGCCTGCTGGGTACTTGAAATATAGTTTCTCTTTTCCATTCTGGGTTCCAAACAGCTCAGAGGATGTCTGAGCAGTCACAACTCTGCAAGACCTTCCTGTTCCCTAGAAAGCTTCTGTTTATGCCATCTCTGAAATCTGCCTTTCTGCTTCTGGTTAATGGAGGTGTTTGGCCTCTACATAACCAGTCTGCTCCTGGCTCAGTTCTGTGGCTCAATTTTTCCTATATTTAGATTATGTATCACAAAATTTTTCTCCTTGAAGAGAAATAGTTGCATCCCACGTTAAGGCAAAGAATTCCCTTCGATTCAGAGGGTTTCACTTGGTCACTCCCCTTCAAGGAACTTCCTACACAAATGAAAAACAATCAAACCAAAAACTACTGTAGGTGTGAGAGTTCCAGCCCCTCAGTGTTCACCTAGATTATCAGTCTCCCAATATTTCAAATAACTACTACAGCAATCAAATAGTTTCTGTCTTATTTTAATTAAAAAGCCTATGATTTGTTTACCTCATCACTTTCATTTAAAGATCTGTCAATTTTTAATACAGTGAAGATGTGTAAGAACTAAGTTGACTGACATGCAGTCATTGACCCACAAACATAAATAACAGCCATAATGAGGAATAGAGTAAATATCGACTAAGGATTTGTTCAGTATTGTTCCCATAGAAGAAATTAATGTCAAGATACTAAAGTATTTTTCTGTGAAAAATATGTATGTATGTGTGTTTTTCTATCTGCTTGTCACACAGTATCAGGTGTGATATTTACAAAACAATTTAGATAGCTCAATACATTAAACCCAACTTTTGGAAATGTGTTACAGACGCAATTCCCAAAGGCAACACAAGGAAGTTAGATGTTTCATCTGCAGTTGCTTTAATAACAAAATGAAAAACTGCAATCCACTTTTATTAAAAAGTCTTAAAATGCCTCAGGGAAAAGTGGGATCATAGTTTTAAATTTCTTTAGGTGACACAAAAAGTCATTATCTTTTACCCAAGACTGCATTGTGTTAGGTTCTATAAAATACAATGAAGGCACATCTGCAGCAACTTACAAAAAAAATATACAAGAAGGCACATATGATGACATTTTTTCCGCTCACAATATTTCGAAGTAGAGGTAGTTAAGAATTTTGGTATGAAATCTTGAAACAAATGCAACTTTATCAGTTTTGAAAAAAAACTCAAGAAAAGAGAAAAAAAAAAGAATAATAAAAAGCATTAGATTTTTAACATCTTTAGTGAGTGTTACGATATCCAGGCTATGTTATACAATCTGGTTTTCATTTTACTCCACAGAACATTCAAAAACTCTAATTTCTACGTATATTTTTGTCAGTGCATGTTTCCATACATATGTCTTTCTGTACCTTTGTTTATGAAATGGAAATGGTGATTTCCAGTTGTTCCTTACTAGAGGTTAAATTCAGAGGTAAAATTTACACCACACTTAAAATACAAAATGCATACACACACAAATCTAAAATGGAAATGCCTAATTTTTTATCGGGTATTTACGCCATGTAAATAGGTGAATTGCACTGTAAAAGACATTTGTACTATGTAAAACAATCTTTCTGTATGTATTCTTAAGGACACATTGATAGCAACAGATTTCTCAAATCTCATGCAAAATAAAAAGTCAATTATTTAATTAATTATTTAATGTATTTTAACTACTCATTTATGCAAGTAAGAATAACAACTATGACCACTGTTACTGCTACTGCTTGCAGATTGCCTTAAAAGTACCTCAGTGTTGTCCAGCTAATACCTTAGTAACTTGCTTGGATGATTTTGTCATTACCATAACATAACTAAACCACAGAAGGCAACAGTAGAGGTATCCATAACAGCAATAATAGACAACTAACTCAAAGTAAATTAACAAGCTGGGCTGTAGGACAAAGTCATCTACTATTCTGACACATGCGAAGCCACATACTTAGCTAATGTCATCTCCAGACAAGTGCACAAGAACCCATTGACTTTCTGTTAAGATCTGATTATTTAGAGATGTTTCTGCCTGAATTAAGGTGAGAAGGAGTCCATATGCCAAAGTCAATAATATGGATTTTATTTAACAATTAATGTGAATAGACAGACAGCAGGAGGAGGAGGAGGAG
>WBMZ01013135.1:0-49204 GCA_013400975.1 Atrichornis clamosus | reverse complement strand
AGGAAAGGAAAGGAAAAAGGATACAGTGTTTATTTGATTGTGATTTTTTCATTTGTTTGGGTTTTTTTCCCTCTGTCCTGTAGGTTTATGGCTTGTATATAAACACTGTGGTGTAGGGACTATGGCCCAGTGATATTTGCAGTGAACTGTCTGTCCCCCACTTCTCTCAACTGAGAATTTCTAGCTACACATTCTGGTTTTTTCCCCTCTTAAGTTATTCAGGTGTTTCACCATCTCATCACTCAATAAAATTCCAATACATTTTTGACAAATTTAATTTTCTGCTATCTTGTTAGTCTTACCCAAGTGGTCTAACACTTTTACCTTCTTCTAAGATGCAAGCAGAAGATTATCTTATTTTGAGACACATCTGGCAAATTAGCTGTTCCTTGGATAGCTAAGCCTTTATTATCTATCACAAAGTTTGCTATATGTGACTTTGGATATCCGTGTGGACTTGTAATTGCTTGTCAGAGACATCAATTGACTCCTTGAAGCCATACCTGAACTTGATGCATTTGTTTTGAGGTCCTTACCTGACGTTTCCTGATATCTACCATAACTGAATTGTGATTGAAACTCTTTGTAATTTATGCTTTTCTTGCACACAGATAAGCTTTAGAAAGTGTGGCCAAGACTTGTTTTGATTTTCAGATTATTTTCTACTATATGTAAAAATTATTTCTAGAGACTGTTCTCTGAGAAGAATAAGTTTGGTACACCAAGCACTGCCATCTGGACAATACTTAGCTACTATTCTTACTTTTTGTTTACTAAGTTGGTCTAACAATGTCAAATAACTATTTGTTCCCATCACCCAGTGATGTACAATTTTTGAACATTCATTTTATAACAGAACAAGTGGAGATGCCTGATCATTTTGTTTCTTTCTTTTTCGTTAATTTCCAGGTAGTTTTTAGCTGTAGTTTCTTGACAATAGTGTCAATGAAGATGAAAACCTCTTAATGTACACAACTTTACAAAATTAGTAAAATTAATAGAGTTAATGGATGCTGCTTTTGCCAGGATTATAGTTCTCAATATTCTTTCATAACTAGTGAAAATATTAACTTTTTGATTATTATTATTAAACTAAACTAAAATTTTTGTCTGTGAATCTCAAACCCCTGCCTAAACTTAACCCTGACCCAAGTGTCTTTCTTGTCTTCTGGTGAATCTTGAACTTGCAGCTTAATCCTGCAATTTTTTACTTTTTTTTTTTTTTAAGAAAGGATGTAAACTGAGATCTGGAAATTGGTTTCCCCAGGGAATAACTCCATTACTCAAGGATAATGCTGTTGCTGCATTACACTAAATAGCAAATAATATTAAGGCAATTATCATTTTAACAGGTGTTTCCATGGATAACTATTAGTGTGCCTTCTGGTATTTCAAATGTATTACTGCATTTTAATTCAAATAAAAATCCTATCTGTTAATATATTTGTAAATAATGTTTAAAATTTTTTGCATGTATGTTTCCAAATATACTCAAGAGTTTCAATGAAAATCCTTAGGATTTTATGGCACATTTGTTTGCTGCATGAGGCAGCTGACATCACAGAACTGTGTGAAAAATGCACATTCTTGCATTTACCAAGCATACAAGGTATCGTGGGTTTTCTCCGTTATTTTAATTGGAGGACTGTGACGTACAATTTCCTTTTTCAAGGCCCTTCATTAGGTAATATACTGTGCAGCATTTCTTAGGCAATCAAGGATTTAATGCACGTCCTTGTGCCTGAGCAACTTCATAATATTTGGTGTTAGAGTGTACCCTCTGTTTAGTAAAATAGAAAGAAGCTACCCAGTCTAATAAATGGGTAGAGGTTTTTGGTTGATTGATTTTTTTTTTGGGGTGCGTTTTTTTGCACTCAGGGATGAAACAGAGTGGATTGGAATTATTATTTTAATTATATCCAGCTTAGTAATATGACAGCTAAAGAACTTAAAAAAATTGATGTAGAAAATATCTTTAGGGAATTATTTTCATCTTTGATGTATGTGTTTTGAGAAATTCAGAGAAGAAAAATAATCTAAAACATTTTGTGGAAATAAAACTCTTAAATAGAAACCTTAGACCAGTATTGCAAACTGCATTTACAATAACAGGCTAAATTTATTTCTCTGTAAAAGTAAACTCTTTGTAATCTTTAGTTTGCTTTCCATCCACACTATATTCAATCATTTTATATGCCTGTTTCTTTCTGGCATATCACC
This sequence comes from Atrichornis clamosus, assembly GCA_013400975.1. NCBI lineage: Eukaryota > Metazoa > Chordata > Aves > Passeriformes > Menuridae > Atrichornis > Atrichornis clamosus. The sequence continues at coordinate 46,984 of WBMZ01013135.1, read as the reverse complement.
ATATATTTGACCTCCTAAAACATGCATATATGAGTGTTGCTACATATTCTCTAAGCAGTTAATGATGTTTTTACCATGAGAATCTCTTTGTAATTTTCCTCCTCTAGTAGTCAAAATGCACACAAATGTTAACTTATTATAGAGTAAATGTGTGAAGTTAAGAGCTTATAAAAATACCTTACATCAGCAAATACATTTTTAGTGAATCTATTTCTTATCAGAACTATGAAAAAAAATTATATCTTGGATATAACTGGACTAGGTTTTAATTCTTTTTGAAGTAAATGTGGAGTTGTAGAGTTCAATCAATTATATGGTTATTGTGAATTCCACATCACATAAAAGGAGTGCTACTTATATATATTAGATATCTGAGGTGTATTTTTTTTATTTTAAAGTTATGTTAAAAGAGTCAACAACAGACACTCTAAATTTTATTAGTTACTGGAAATATAAAAAATTAAATCAAGTAAACTAGAAATAGATGCTTTTAAACAATTGCAAAATTAAACATATGTGGAAAAAGTAACACAATAGTCTTTTCCTTGAGTGTGCTCTTGTCAGTCTGTTTGCAAATTCAAAAAAACATTAGAATTAATTCCTTAAGAGACCTTGTTCCATACTGTGTTGTAAATGCTCTTGTTGGCTCTTGAGACTGATAAAGCAATGTTAGTGAAAAGTGAGTTATTCTACATTAATTTTTTTAAGGAGAAAGTAAAACTGAATACAATTACTGATTAATATTAGGGTTGTACACTATTCCTGTACAGAAAGACACAAAAAAAAAATTTTACACAAATAAAATTCTTCACATAGCTTCATTTCCTAATAACAGAACCAACAACTGATACTCTGCGAAGTTTATATAAGATGGGGAATACAAATTAAGACTGTCGGTTCATGCAACATCCTTCTTTCAACCTTATGTAGAATTGAAAAGGCAATTCATAGCAGATCAAGGTCAGTGGGTCCTATGCTATATATGCAAACAGTTTTTGAAATTGAAAATAATTGTCACACAGTGAATGTTGTCCTGGTAAATAAATATTGAATTAAAATTTTCTGAATGTTAAAATATTCATGGAGTGACAGCAATACCTTTTTTATAGCTGAATTAATTAAAGCAACAGAAGAAGAACACATATATAATATCTAATGTGCAATTCACTATCATATACAGAAAATTGCAAGGTGAAAAATGTGTGTTTCAGGGTCAGTACTTCATGCTTGTATTAACCCATACAAGTTCTCAGTACACAGAATTGTAGGCATTTCTTATTGCATTAGAACAAATAGATATTTCCTTCCATGACTGCATTTTTCTTTTTTTTTATCCGTATAGACAGAGAAAAATCAACTTTTTTGTTTGTTTGTCTAGAATGTTTTATTGTAAAGTAATAATATTACTCTATCAGCACTCAGTAGACAGACATATTTTTCATCATTCCTCTTTTAATTAACTTGTCTTACAAACAAAGGATACTATATGAACACAATTTATCTAGAGTGTGTATTTTCAGCTATGAGGCAGATAATTATTGCTCTCTGCAGAAGTAATGTTATTCCACTTGCTCATGTAAAACAAACTTTAAATGTCATTTTACAGGGATAACAATTACACACCACAATGCCATCTTAGGATATAGCAATTACACAGAGGAACTTCCCATTAACCCAAAGGTCGGAGGTGAGAGATGGTCACCAATTCTTGCTAATACAAACTTAAGTTGCTTTAAGCTAAATGTGGTGATGTAATAATCATGAAAACAGGGACCGTAAAAACGTAACAGCTCTTGTGGTACACTTACAAATGCAATCTGTAAGCATAGTAAGAATAGAGTCACTTCCAGCTGCCATTCTCTCTTGCTATCGGGTATTTCTTCTTGTATATTCCAGGAAGAAACATAGCACAAAGTAGCTGTTATCCATGTTACAGGATAAAATTACCTTTTTTAATAAACTAGTGGCAGCTTTGTAACATTAAAATGTATTGTTTCAATTAAAAGAAATAACCTCAAAATAATCTTTAAACATTAAGAGAAAATTGCATTTTCAACACAAGGCATGCAGTAGCTCTAAACATATTTACATCCAAACATTTAGCAGTTTATAGAATGCAGCAGAAAAAGTAAAGAAAGACAACAGTTGAGTAATTTTAAACTATGCACTAAAAAAATCTGTTCTTGAAGTTTCAAATATCCCTTTCAGTGCAATTCAGACAATTAGATTTCTTAAGACACAAGCTGTGTTCTCTCTGCTTTTCCTTTCTTTCCCCTTATTTTTCTTCCATAAATATGTAGATTTCATACTTTTTCTGCTTATTTCAAAACAACGGTTTGACTGATGGACCTACATTCATTGACAAACAGCTCAGATGTGAATGGACACACTCTAAAACAAATATTGACATATGGCAAAGGCAAAAAAAAAATATATTTCCTAGGACAAAATGGTGTACAAGTTTCCTTTCGATACACCAGACATCAAAGCAACAGACAAAACCTTTAGGATAATTTTGTATGCTGTCTAACTCAAAAGCCAAATTCAGGGGAGGGTGTTTCTAAAATTTGATTCTTAATGAATTTTAGCTATAGGGAAGGTAGTCATGCTATACAGCATTTATTTTCTGTATAATTTAAGCAGTGCTATAACAGAACTACTGAGCTTAAGTGTCATCTTTGCTATAAATCCTGTGTATGTGTCAGAAAATTCAGTCATAAATTAGCCAATAGATTAAGGAGGCACAATCTACCCAACAGATACATCCAAAACATACACATCACTGTTCCTCTGCAATCAGCCCCCCATGCCACAGCAGATGATACTGGAGGCTAGGACAGCAAAGCCTGCCTTTGACTTTATCTGGCCATTTTCTGTCTCCACATGTTGTGAGGAAATATGTCCTTATTCCACAGTAAACTATTTCACTATGAGTAGCTGTGTATCCTTTGTTTAGACCCAAACCTACTTACACCTAATAAATCAAATAAACTTGGGATCATCCCCAGGGACCTAGGTCACCAGGCATGCAATGTTTTGCGACCTAGGCCACCAGGCATGCAATGTTTTGCATGTGTATCAACAAACTGCTTCTCCCACATCGGGTGGCAGCTTACACACAGGCACTGCCTTGTTTCCAGGTGCAGGCATAGCCTTTGTACGCTGTGGCTCACCTGCATAACCAATGAGGGTGACAAATTACTTCTTAACATGGATCATAATGATAAACATGTGCTTTTCAAAGTTCCCTGTGTTGTATTCTCAGTTGAAATATAGTACAATATAATCTGATTACCTAATTCCAGGTTAGTGAATGACTTACCCTTTAATTTAATCTTAAAATAAAATTCTTTGTGTTGAAGAGAAGTTTTAATTCTGATACCCTGTATGAGGCCTTTCAAAACTCACAAATAAGTTTGGATAGGGGAAACCTTACTGTCCTTCTGTTTGCTTAGTCTTGGCAAAACATGTTTCTAAGAGCTGAATTTTCCTTAATCTTGTGTCTTATTTCCAGCACTTCTGAGCTGGGCTATTTTCCCATGGAACTCACTTATTTATTTGAGAATAACCCCTAAGGTTGAATAAAATAGTTCTCTATAATAAAAACAGCAAAAAATATCATCTTCAAACTCACAGAAGTTATTTTTTTTATATGTGGGGAATATCTACTGTTAGAAAGTGCTATTTTTGTTTCGTTTACCACTTTCTCTGTAGGTGTCAGTTGTTTGAAGTTACAAACATGAAAAAATTTAACAAGTTGAATCAGTAAATGCAAATCCTTAGTATTACATCAAGTTGTCAGGTTTATGAGCTGCAGGGGAGGATGACTAACATGCTGCCCAAGACTCTACAGATACATATGGTTGATAGTTCTCATAAGATTTTACATCAGGACAGAGTTTTTGCACAGACCTTTGTACCCTATTACTTCTTCGGGAAAAAAAAGTTTCTTTTTGACAACAATCAGTAAACAAGCTCCTTTCCCATGCTGCTTCTAGTCCTGTGTACATTGACATAATTTATGAAAACACATTTTAGACATAACTCATTTTCTTACTCTTGTTACTGTTCTCTACTGGACATTTGAAATTCTCCTGCTCTGAAGTCACTTCATTCATGTCAAAAATGAGATATTTTAAGATAGGATCTCCTATCTCATTTTTAATGTGCTTTGAAATGAGCATCCAAAGTATGACTACATCCTTAGAGATATAAGAAATGAGTGCAACTAATATGAGTTAGGCCATAGGGGATGAGAAGTGTAGACATTTAGGAAACATCCTATGAGTTGGAAAGGTTTATTTTTCCTAATGAGTGTAATGCAGATATGTATGTCTTCTAAAGGCAGTAGAAAACCATGTTCTACTTAGCAGCCACCCAGTAGCTGCATACTTGAAGATTCAGCATCCACAGTTTGCCCCGATTTACCCTGGAGCCACACACTGTTCATTCTGTTGTAGGCTTTGATGTTTAAAGCAGCAAGAGAATGTGTAAACATCTTCTATTTCATAAGTCCTTTAATTCAGTGGATGTCCAAAGTATTTGGGGAAAAAAGTAATAAGCAATGATCAAAGGTGTTTGAATCAAACCCCAGAAATTTTAGCAAGCATGGAAGTTACTACCATGAAAGGAGAAGAATAGCATTGAAATAAACTATGAAACAATTTTTGTGCATGCACAACTATGGGAGGATATTTTAGATTGAGAAAGTATCACTGGTTTGACGACCAGTCTTTCTTCTTCAAAGCAGGGTATGCAAACCTAAAGGGACACATGCAACACATTTAGTTATATTCAAACTTCTGAACAGCTTATATCTCTTATTTGGTTTGTTTGGTTTTTTTTTAAAACAGGAGAAGGTTTCTAAAAATTAATAAACAATTAGTATATTAATAATTTTTTTTTGCAAAAACCACAATCATAAACCCTTAAAAACTCATCAAAGACAATGAAGAAATAATTTAAGGATCTTAACCTTTAGACAATGAACTAACTTTTACCAGAGGTGTGACATTCAAAGTCCAGAACTTACATAGTACAACAGCAGAGGCTCTAAATCTACTACAGTGAAAAAGATTTTGCCTAATTTTGTAAAGTCAGAGTTTAGATACTTGTTTTAAAATCCTGTTTTAATGTAACAAACAAAATGTTCTCTTGCATTTTTTGTGTGGTTCTAGTTTACTTTTTACAGTTAATCATTCAGTAATGTGAATCTTGTGTTATTTGTAACAGTTTAACTTTCTCTCAAAAAATCTGTCTTTAAGATTTTACTTTGTCTTCCCCAGCAGTTACCACAAATTAGTGGATTTATATGTAAAATAATAATCTTTTCAGAACACATGGTTTAATTGAATGGAATATTCCTCCCTAAATTAAGAACTCAATAGGAACTGATAATGTGTTAAAATGTAGCTCCCATGGATTATGAATGGGAGCAATTCATGGGTAGCAGTTGCTGTTTTACATTAAGTTATTTTGATTTTTGCAAGTCACAATGTGTCTTCACTGAAGATCTACCTCAATAACATTAACTACAACCAAATGAAAGGGTGCATAAAGGAAGAAATGCAAATACGAAACACATTCAGAATAAAAACTACAACAAATCTTTAATATATGCTTAGATGGCACAATTTCTGCCCTCAAATATATGTGTACATATTCCACTCGGGTGATAAATTTTCTCTTGGGGAGCAGCAATCATATGCTTTCATTATATGTGGCTTTTCTTTCAGATGGAAGAAACCAGCAAATTAAAAGGAACTAGTATTTTCAGAAAAAAGTGGAAAGTGTGGGTTTGGTTCCTGTTGGCTCACAGAAATAACCCAAAAGACAGGTAGATAACGAGGCATTACAATTATGTAGTTCTGCCATACTTATCAGTAGCTTGTCAAGTGCCTTATTACCACCACACTTGGGGAATTACTCACTCAGTAGCACGACTGACATTAATTGGTTTGACATTCAATATCTGCTGTGTGGTGAACATGGAGAGTCCCAAAGTTGTTGTACGGAGGACGTCAATCATCCACCTCAGCTACGCTTGCAATTTTAGGCACTACATGTCATCAACAGTCACAAGGAGGTTCCCACAAAAATGCTGGGTTTTATCTCATGAAATGAATGACAAGGGTTTGTGTTTGTTTATTTATTTCAAAATATTGTACATCCATCTGATTTGCTCAAAGATCTAATGGAATAAGAATGATGTTTATCAGAAAGTTAATTTATTCAGTACCAACTTAAATTGTTAAACATAACAAGTAACTTCTACCATTTCCAAGAATATTTGTATAGTGATTGTATAGTTATGAAAATTAATTAGACTATAACAATTGCAAAGTTCTGTAGTTCATCTGTGGCTATGAAATCTGGAAGAGACAAAAAGAGAAGAAAAAGTATTTGTTCAATTTATAAACAGGGAAAGCTGAATTGTCTAAATCGAGCATAAAACATGACAACACCATCCAGTGGTTAGCCCCTGCAGCTCATATATATATAATATTCCCAAAGGCCTTCTTTTATTAACATATTTTCCTTTCTACAGAGAAAAATATATGACAATAATATTAAAAATTTTGGTTCTATTTATTTTTATAAAGCAGGCATATTTCTAGTTACAGGACCACCTGACATCATTTCATCAAAACATGAAATGAAAGAGGCAGACAGATGGACGGATTAGACAGATGCTTGTAATTGCTGCAATGAGATATGTGTCAATAGTAGGAGACTTATGCTATGTTTTACCACACTCTTCTCTCTTCCTTGAAGTGGATTAGATTTGCTCAAAGGGAACAGCATTCCTCAGTAAACTCTACTTTCAGTTAAAACTGTCAGCTTGAATAGCCTTTCACATGAAATAGTTGTTGGGAGTAGAGATTTTAGGATTTTTTTTTTTTCAAATAGTAAAATAATGGAACTGATCAAGTAGTAGACTCTTAGAAGAAAGATAAAGGCACCGTTCTTGCTCTAACTACTCTTCATTTTACTACATGACAGGCTGCCAACACAATTGTCTCTATTTAATTTGTCACACATTTTGTTTTTCTATACCTCAGTGAATGTGAGCCACTTTCTTTAACCCACTGCCATAGACTACTAACCTGAAAAACACAAAACAAAAACCCAAACCAAGAAGGATCAAATAAAATAAAGTGTTAAAATCACAGAAGGCAATGACAATGGTCATATCTACTAACTATTCCACTTAATGCTCAATAAGCTTTCTGAGTTCATCTGTCCAAGATTCAGTTTTAACCTCCTGCTCCTGTTACAGTTGTTCTTTTTATTCTTTCTTTCTGCATTATGGAGAGAGAAGAGAAAAAAAAAACCCCTCCTATTTACTTTTTTCCAGTTTCTGATGATCAGAAGTAATCTGAAAGAAGATAGTCCTACCTAGTGAGCTCACTAATTATAGATAATTTTCTTCTTTTGAACGTAAGAAATTTTTAAAAAGGAATTTTTTTAAAGTGAATTTTTTCCTATAAGTACAGACAAAAATAATCCATTCAAATTCTGACCCTGAAACACAACACAGTCAAATACATATTTATGCTAAAAAGCAATAAATTTGCCTTACTCAAGATGACAAATTATTCTTTTTGCTTACTCAGCATATATGTAGAGATTGAATCAAAAAAACAAAACAAAAACAAAACAAAATAATTTATCAATTGCATAAGCAATTTTTGAGGAGCAATAGTTTCCAGGCTTTAGCTGATTTAATGGGAGGCAGCAAATTTTACAATATGTCTCCCTCTACTTGACAGTTATCTGCACGGAATAATTTCTAATCAAGCCTGCTTTTCTAATTTATTATTTATTTTCATGTCTTCATGGTGTCTTTTAGCAGAGATGTAAAAATTGTAGGAAATTTTTGCATTGGAAATATTCACAGAGATTGAATTAATTGCACTATCTCATCTTTGCCATCTTGAAGGATAATATTTAAAGTTTAGCCATCATAAATGTATACTCCCCCATAGTTGTATATTTTAATAAATCTTTCTTTTTCTCCTTGGAACATATCCTCTTCACTGGGAAGCATCTATAATGAATGTACCAGGAAACACCAACATTTAAGCAATCAGTTTGTCAATTGTATACTACCAAAGCTTTAATTACGTTTTATGTGCTCTTGACAATGAATAGTGTCATATTGGTGTGTTTGTCTTTTGGTGCATATTTAGGAAGAGTGTTATCTGATTTCCTTGATACCATTGATACCATAAATAATACCATAAATAAAGCTAAAAAGCATATTTTCTTACACATTTCTTTTTTAAAGTTGATTTTTTTCAGAAATTATTATTATTTTATGGTTGTTTTAGGGATCAGCAACTTTGTAAACCCTAATCAGGCCTATAAGCAATTTTTAGCATTCTTGCATCCGGGAATTTTTTAAAAGGTGTTTATGGTCTGTGTCCTTATGTTTTAAATGCCACATATATCTTTCCAGTTTTTTTTTTTTTTTTGGCATCTAGTCTTCTAGTTCTGCAGTATTCTTTTTCTAAGTTTAATTCCCTGTAATGTGCAGATTTGTTGTTCTTTATATGTGGTGTACATTTATGTGTGTTGTATTTTTGAAAGCTGTCATATCTCTTCTGTTGTTGTTCCTGACTTCGTTATTCATCAGCCAATCTGTCAATGACAGAAAGCAGTGGGGAGGAGCTCTGCAGACCTTAGTGAGACCTGGACAAACTGGAGAAATGGGCAGAGAGGGACTTTATGAAGTTCAGGAAAGGCAGATGCAGGGTCCTACACCTGGGGAAGAAAAACCCCAGGCACCAGCACAGGCTGGGGGCCGACCCTCTGGGAAGGACCTCTGAGGAGAGGGACCTGGGGATCCTGGTGGACAACGAGCTGTCCATGAGCCAAAAGTGCCCTGGGGCCAAGGGGGCCGATGGGATCCTGGAGTGCAATGGGAAGAGCACTGCCAGCAGGCTGAGGAGGTGTTCCTGCCCCTTTGCTCAGCTCTGATGAGTCCAGTCTGGAGTGTTGTGTCCAGTTCTGGGCTCCTCAGGACAAGACAGACAGGAAAGTGCTGGGGCAGGTCCGGCTGAGGGCTACAAAGATGGTGAGGGAACAGAGGCATCTCATTTACCAGGAAAGGTTGAGGGAGCTGGGCTTGATTAGCCTGGAGAAGACATGACTGTGAGGGAACATCATCCACACATGCAAACATCTTGAGGGCAGGTGTCTGAGGATGGGGCCAGACTCTCTTCAGTTGTGCCCAGAAACAGGATGATGGGCACAAACTAAAACACAGGAAGTTCAATCTGGATATGAGGGGAAAATTCTTTACTTTGAGGGTGACAAGGGATTGGAATGGAGTGCCCACAGACGTTGCAGAGCTTCCTTCTCTGGAAATATTTAAAATCCATCTGGATGCAATCCTGTGTAATATATGCTATCAACCTGCTGTAGGAGTGGTGTTGGGCAAGACGACCTCCACAGGCACCTTCCAACCAATGGTTCTAGGATTCTGTGTGATCCTTCATGATCTTTTTCAACAATCCCTTCAGTTTCTAGAATTTAAACTTTTTAATAACAGTCATCAGATCACAATCTTGCATTAACCTTGAAAATTACTAACATATTTTTCTTGTTGTTTTGTTTTCTCATTATTTTTTTCTACACCAGGAATGAATTTTCCTTGTTAGTCATGAATTGTTATTCATTCTTAGAGACCCCAGGCTTTAGGGAGACATTTGAAAAATGAGTATTGTATAATCTCAGGTTTTAAGCTAACATTTTCTTTCTTGCTAGGACATATTCCAAATAACTGAGCTGTCGCTAAGACCTGCACAATAACTGGCACTGAAGCAGCTAACATTTTATTTGTAGCATACCGTGGGAAATTAAATTTTTTTGATCTTTCCTAGATATTTATCCTTTAAGTTCTGAGTATACTGTTATGTCTGCACAGTACTGGTTAAAGCAGAAGAATGATGTTTAGAACATTTTGAAGCTTAACTAATGTTGCCTATTTGAATATTTGAAGGATATAAACACCAAAGAGATAGAAGAGTCAATTAGTATATTGCCTAGGGTACCTAAAGGAGTAATGAGATGGAATTAGGAAAAGAATATTTAAGTCAAATAACAAGAAAATCTTTCTGACACTGAGAGCCACTAGCCTGTGAAATTGTTTCTTAAGGCAAAAGGTTATGGAATTATTTCTTAAGACAAATAAAAATATATGGGGACAGCATATAGAAATGCTGTAGGGTAGTGGTAATGTCTTATTTGAGAAAGAGGAAGACCAGATAAAATTTCCCATCTTCACTTTTTCTGTGACTTTTCAGTTTCAGTATTGAGTGCCAAGATATTTTTGAGGAAAGCAACCTTTCTTTAAGCTGAAATGGCACGAAGGAGTAATTCATGGGTTTCTAGTCATCAGATACTATCATTAAATCTCTAATCTCTATAGCATTTAAGAGTCTTTAACACTGCTAGTCAGTCATTACATGACTGGTAAAGACCAAATACGTCATTAATACTTAAATAGCTAACAGTGTTTTAAATTTCATACTGCCGAATTCAAAATGTCACTCATCCATAATACAAAAGATGTTTAAGGACAGCAATTAATAGCTTGTGGTAGCCCTCTAATCCATGAACTGTAGTCTCACACAGGAGTAAAGGCCAATGTAATTCAAATGAGATTATGAGTAATGTAGCAATTGTATCTGAACACATGAGAGGAGCAGAACCCTTTCAGCTGGATTCTGGGGGGAAAAAAAAGCTGTTTACATGGGTATGCAATTATTTTGTAAGATACTACTGATCACAGTCAATAGGACAAGAGGAAAAATTTGTCCTTGAGGGTGGAATATAGATTTGCATTTAAGATATGTTTAGTGGCTGTCACACAGAGCTCAATTCCATTTAGTCAACTTTGACAAATTCCTACTAAAAAAAAAGTTTTATATTCCAAGTCTAATCTATAAACCTTTTTGTTGTTAAATACCCTTCTCAGCTTGGATCCTGCACTATTCTATTGACAATGCAGATGAGTCTCATTCAATGATTAAAGGATACGTAAGATATTCCCCTCTTACTAGTCATTTTGTGTCTTTGCTTAGCTACAAGGTGTGTTGAACAATAGGAAAAAGAGGTAATCTCAAGAATCAAATGCTTTTAAACATGCACAGTTATCAGAGGATAAGCCTAAAAGAAAAGGAATGTAGTTATTTCGGAATTAAAGACCATTAGCTGCATTGGATCAGTAAAATACTGTGAATCAGTCAATTGAGTATTGTATTTTGTGCAGAGGCAAAGAATACCTTCTTAAGTGTACTACTGCTATAAGAGATATTTAAAAAAAAATACTAGCTACTCATCTGGAAAAAAATACCTACAAACATAGTTCACAGGAAAAAAAAGGGAAAAATGAAATTTAAAAAAAAATAGTTGCTAATTTTATAAAGAGTGATAAAATCATTATTAAGATGATGAAGCAGAGAAAACTTAACTAAATTCCAAAAATATTTTTATTTATCTCAAGGTTTATTTGTATTATAGAACATATGGAGTGAAGCATTTCTTATAAAAAAAAAAAAATTTAAAATAGCATATATACTTTTGGGATGAATTTAGTTAAAATTATTTTAAATTTTTACTGTGAACACGCACTAATTCTCCTAAATACAGTAGTTTCATCGTGTTATAGGACTGGTTTTAGCTATTACATTGCCAGGTCACATTGAATTCAGATAGATATGTGGACAAGACCTGGCAGCCTCAAGTATGGATAAATTAATCCTCTGGAATCAGTGCTTCCTTTGGATGACACAATGTGTCATCTGAGACTCTTTGCGTAGCTGCCCAGGAAACAGTCATTTTGCAAAAGGTTGATGGAGGAATGGAACCATTTGCATAAAAGAAATGTCCATAAGGTCATATGGACACTTCCATTTGCTGACAGCAGTGTATTCATTAAGTAGTTCTCTCAGCTCACAAAAATTACTCTTTTCCAACTTTATTTTATTAAACTACTTCACTAACAGTGTTACAGCTCCCATAACCTGGGACTTTACACTTGAGCATGCAAGTAATCCTGTCACCACTTGGTAGAAAGATGCCTTGCCTATCCCAAAGAAAATCACCAACTTCTAGCTCTGTACTATGCACTACATATCATCAACAGTTTTGATGGTATAAGGTGGGAAGGTATAAGGAGTAATTGGGTTTTCGGAAACTCAGAAATTCCTCTTTACCTGAAACTTTATGCCAATTAACTAAAGCATATACCAAAATATTAATAACTTTCATTACCTGTGTTACGTTACCACTAACCTTCAGATTACTCACAGTGACAGCAGTGATGTCAGAAATTTTTTATTTCTATTACCAGAGGCTTGCTGCAGAAGTGGATAATGTTATAACAGGACTATCAAGTATGTTTTCCTTGCTTAGGTTCATAGACCCAGTTAATATTGGTAGTTTCTGGGGGACAAAAAAAAAATGGCAAAAGCCCTGACAGAAATTCTGAGTGCTTTGAATATCCTGGTCTGTTCTGCTTATATGTGTCTTCAGTACTTCCCCCTGAAGTAAAATATGTGGTTGGTCCAAGGAGCATGAAGGACAGATTTGTGTGACATTTTTTGTTTAAAGTCATTAAATTAATAACTGTCCTCCTCCCCTGTGAAATAGGCAGTGTCCTTGTCACAATGAACGCATGTCTTTCAAATATTTTTTGGAACATTTCCATTGTGCTTAGGAAGGGTAATAAATACTGTGTAATAAACAGGACTTTTATTATGTTCTCCCATCTACAGGTTGTGGTTTTTTCTTCAAATTTCTTAACTTTTTATAAAGAAGGCAAGAGTTTCTGCTGTAGGAAGCAAATGACCAGCTGTATTCTTGTTATCTGTCATGATTGATGGCAACACATTTGTCACTCTTCTGTCAGCTAGGAATCTTCTTTTTTTGTATTTGACTTGAGTTGTCCTCTGAGACCCACTTCTGCAATATTTTGAAAGTTTCATTTGTTATTTTTCAATGCTGTGCTGCTGAGGTTAATATTGTCTCTGGAAGACCTTGAATTGTTAATTCTAGCTTTGGTTGCATCAACATATTCTTGCTTGCTGAGACCTCTTGTTTCCTGAGCTGACAGAAGGCTGTTTGCATAATATACAGGTTGCTGAAAATTCAGCAACCTCAATGTCACGCTACTGTAAATCTAGTCATCAGCTGGGCTTCCACTTTCAAAGTCAGAACCTTGGCTACAGCTGCATCGCCCTTTCGGCTCGCTGTGCACAGCCCCCGAGCTATTCCCTAAACTTCAGAAGGTCACACCACCAAACTCCATAGCCCTGTTTACGGAAAGAACCAAGGCGGAGATTCAAGGCAAGAAGCCATAAAAATAAAGCAACAAAATATGTAAGCCAAAACATGACACTGAAGAGACAATGGGAGGTTTCTTGGAGTGCAATTAGCAATACCTTTGTATGCTGGTGCTACAGTGTGACAAAAACAACAAAAGGCTTATGAAATATTAAAATATATTTTCTTTGCAACTTTAGGCCTTATATAAGTTAATTTTTGGTATAGAAGTTTGCCTTAATGCTTATGATGACCACTAGCATGGAAATGATTTTATATGCTTTGGAATATAGAACTAACATTTGTAGGTGAAAAAGACAGGTAACTATTACACAGCTGGTTAGGTGACCCATGTTTAAAATTTTTTTTTTTTTTTTAGTTCTGTCTGAATATGTGAAAATCTAAAAGAAACAATTGTTAAACTAACCAACATGCAAAAAATCATGATTTTTTTTTCCCTCCTGTATTTTGTTTTGGTTTTGGCATTCTTTTACATGCTGAAAAGAATATCTCTAGTCAATAAAATTAACTATGTAGTCATTAAAATTGACTATGTATTTTAAATGTTTTATTTTTAATACACTTTGTTTTTTGCAAGAATGAAAATGAAATGGGTTTTATTTATTTATTTTTAACTGAGTCATTTCATTCTGATAATACTTAAAAACTTTTAATTTCCTTTAATTAAAAATTTTGCTCAAATTCCCATTTAATATTTATTTGCAACAAGCTGACTTCTTCAAACAAAATCACAGAATGAATCCTGACCAGCTCATCATCATGATAATTAATGCAATGCTTATGGAAATAAAGCTAGTGACAGAGTGAGGCTGCCTAACAGAAGTGTTAGGGCAAATTTCTACCCTACTTCTGAAAATTTCAGGTACTCAAAGTCTGTAAAGCACCATTTAAAACGCTAGAGATAACACTGTGAAGAAAGAGATCACAGATAATTTGGGGTCTCTTCTGAAGGACGTGTGGTTCACAGAGACTGACTGAACCACAATGGGTGAATGCAATCTGCAGTCACACACTCAACTGCAATATTTCTCTAACAGCAGATCTGGTAAATTTGATGAGATGCCTATTTCAACCAGCCAGATATTTTTCTAGCTGCACGTTGCTTGCATCTCTAGTGTGTCATGATTTATAGCACAGTACCAGCATCCAAAATGAACCTATAAGTGGTATTATAGAAATAGTAATGTTGCAGAATAAAATAATGTTCAAGTACAAAAAAAACACTTACCAAAGTTCAAAAATCCTTAGCATGGGGAGAGGTGCAAAGAGTTCAAAGTATTTGAAAAACAAAAAATAATATTAATAGAGGTCTATTTCCACTAACGTCTATAGTATTGTGAGAACATAGATCACTTGCTTTAAAACTGAAAAAAAAAAAAAAGAAAGAAAGTAGAAAGAGAAGTATTTATGCAACACAAATCTCCTCCTGAGATGAAATATTTAGTCACTTGCATAATGCAAAGGAATGACTCTTACAGGGGAAAAAAAAAAAACCCAAAAAAAAAAACTAGTTCAATTTTTGACCAAAATTTAGTTAATAAATACCTGCTCTCTGGGAGATTCACCCACAGAAGGAAACTTTAATTTTTAGTGGGGATTGGAAGAAAAGCGTAATTTCCAGCTGACTGTGTATCCTATTAATTAGCTAGATGTATAGCTAGTGAACCTACAAACTAAAATGATCAAGAAATAATAAACATTCTAAAAAAGATAACATACCTAGCTGCCTCCATTTCTCACTGGTGTTTTAAATAACTCTACGTGTCTTCTGATTTGATAAATATCATGTGTTCATTTCTGTAATACATTGACCAGTGAAAACATATTTGTCAAATATTTTTCCTTTTGTTTTCTTCCAAAATTGAACTTAACTTTAAGGCCAAATTAATGAGGCTTAGTAAAACGTAAGAATTGTTTGATACTTTCTAAATATGAAGAACTTAATGTTGAAAATATTTGGGGTTTTTTTCCTGCAACATTCTAACAAGGAAAAACACAAGTAACAGCTTTAGCCAACCGATTGAACTTCATAATCTTTGCAGCTTTGTACAGAGACTTTAAAAATTCAGGGACAGGTTGTTCAGAAAGTTCAAATCACAGACTGTAGATAACAATTCCAGAGGGCACTGCACATTTTATGAGACCCCATTTAGTATTGGGTCACCAAATCTTTATAAATGAGCTCAGATGCGTTTTTAGTAAACTCTCAAATGCATAAAATCTAACAATTTGAATAAGAATTTTATTTACGAGATTATTAAGTTATTTAAGAACATCAGGTTTAAAATTATTCAAATTGAATACGTAAATCTTACACCAGAAGTATCTTTCCAGATCATATTTAGAATCTGATTCCTGCTAAGCTTTATACCTTCATAATCCCTTCTTTTTAATTCTAATTATTTTGGTAGGAATTGAGGAGCTTATCAGACCAAAATAAATATCCCATAAAGATCAAAGTAACAGAGCAACTTTTTAAGCCAGTTTAATGAAATATAATGCTTGAGGATGAGTCCTAAACCAGCTGTGCTGCCAGAAGAAGATATGTGAGAGAGAACTTCACTAAAAGTCATGATGTATGCATATATACCAGAAAACAAATTTACTTTTTTTGTTTGAAGACTAATTTTTAGGTTATGTCATCATTTAGGTTATGTCACATTTTGCTTCATAGATGAAAGTGACATGATTTAAATATCAAATTAACATTTTTACAGTATTCCATATAAATCTTACGAAGTCAGTATCTTGACAGCTCCAAAAAATTATAAACCATAGAATCACAGAATGGCTTGGGTTGAAAGGGACTTTAAAGATCATCATGTTCCAGCTCTGCCATGATCAGGGATGCCACCCACCTGACCAAGTTGCTCAGCCTGGCCTTGAACACTTCCAGGGGTGGGACATCCACAACTTCTCTGGGCAACATGTTTGGGTGCATCATCACCCTCACCCTAAATAATTTCTTGATAATTCAAATCTCTCCTTTTCTAGGTTAAAATTCTTTCCCCTTGTCCCATCAGTATCTGCCCATATAAAAATTCTCTCTCTTCTGTAAGTCTTCTTCAAGTACTTGAAGGCCACAATGAGGTCACTCCAGACCGTCTGTCCTCCAGCCTGACCATGTTTGTGGCCCTCCTCCAGACCTACCCTCTATCAGTCCCACATCTGCCTGTGCTGGGACCCCAGGGCTGGTGCAGCTCTGCAGGTGGGGTCTCACCAGAGCGGGGCAGAGGGGCAGAATCCCCTCCCTCCCCTGCTGCCCACGGGGCTCTGGGTGCAGCCCAGGACACACTTGGCTTTCTGGGCTGGGAGTGCCCACGGCCGGCTCATGTCCAGCTCCCACCCCCAGCACCCCCAAGCCCTTCTGGGCAGGGCTGCTTTCAGTGAATTCTTCTCCCAGTCTGTACTTATGTCTGGAATTTTCCTTCAATGTCTAGTTCTGTCAGAATAAAGATAGAAAAGGCATCTTATTTCCTTTAGGTGTTATTTTAAAATCAATTGTGTAGGCTTTAAAATTCAACTTTAATAAATATCTAGAATACACATTGTATCCCATTTCCCGTTCATTACACATGATTATTTTTTGAATTACATTTCTCTCTTGAAGGGTTTGGAACATCTAATGTTGTGTAAGCCTCAGAAGCAATTTATAAGAGCAACACTGTCAGTGTCAAAACAATGTAGTATGAGATGTTGGACTGCACAGTAATGAATTATATTACCACAATCCATACTGAGCTTCTGTTTAAATCTCACAAAGGAAAATACTCTATTTCACGAGGGTTCAATTGCTAGAAAATCCAGTCATTCTGCTTAGATTTGAAATGTGTGTTATAAAATAGTATTTGTTGTGTCTTCATTTCAAAAAAAAGAAAAAAAGACAAACCTTGTATAATTTAAAACCCAAAATTACCCATCTTAAACAAATATATAAATATAGCTAGGTTAGTTAGCTCTATGAATGAAACTCAATGAAGGTCATTCCATTCCACCCTAATTCACGACTTTTAGTTATACAAAAGGTTGCATCTATTATAATTTTACTTTGTTACTTAATTCAGTAACAAGAATGAAAGTATAATTAACTGCAGTATTATACCTGGGAAAAGCATGTCGCTTTTCAGTAAACACAAACTAGAAAAGGATAAGATTTATTTTCAGCATTTTGTTCTTTTTAATTTTTAAGAGCCTTGGTGATCTATGAATTGTGTTATGGATCAGAGTTGAAGGCAATAAAAACAGATATAAAGTGCTCTTTCTCCCTGATATTTTTTTTGTTTGTTTTATTTATCCTTAAACAAGTCATTCATATCAGTTTGTGTACTGAATAGGAAACTATGATCTACCCTAGACCACAAAGAATTAGGAGACTATAATTAGTCATGGTGCCTAATTTGCTCAGCATCTCTGACAACAAAACTACGAGAAGAAATCAAGTTACGTATTATATATATGTGTGTGTGTATATATATATATAAAACACATATATATAACGTGATGTCAGCAAGGTGACAGAGGTATGTCTGGGGGTGATTTAGCTGTACAGGGGATCCCAGACTCAGGGACACCTGAAGCAGCCTCAAGCCCTATCCAGACCCAGAAGCCCTCAGCAGCCAATTGGGCACGGAGGGGGCATTTCCAGGAGCAGCGAGGGAGGTTTAAATGTCTGTAAGGAGTCTGAGTGATGTGGAGCATGGCAAACAGGAATGGACAAATGGGTGTGTCGCAGCAGTTTGTATGGAAGATCTTTGCATGGCCGTTTGTGCAGGCAGCATGTCCAGGAAGGGCTCCTCTCCAACCATCCAGAAGAACCCCACAGAGACAGATAAACAGATTCAGTATCTGGTGATGAAGAGCAAGAAAAGATACTTTTGGTTGCAGTCTTAAATGTGGATATCACTGTGGAGTTTACTACAGATCTCCTAGCCAGGACGATGATGCTGATGAATTATTCTTTGAGGAAACAAGTGGCTCTTGCAAGTCAACTGTCTTTATGGGGGACTTCAATTTGCCTGAAATCAACTGGGCCCATCACACAATTGATACAACCCAGGCCAGAAGATTCTTAAAAACCTGGATTACAACTTTATGGAACAGGTCCTAAGCGAGCCAACCCAGGAACCTGCCCTCCTTGATCTTCTGTTTGTCAACAGAGTGGATCTTGTGAGGGAAGTGAAGACTGGCGGCCCTCTTGGGCATAGCGATCATGAAGCGATTTTGTTTAAAATCTCTGTTGACAAGAGCAGAAGTATCAGGAAAACCTCGGCTCTGGACATGAGGAGAGCAGATTTCAGGCTGCTCAGGGAATTAGTAAGAAAGTCCCCTGGGAAAATGTTGTAGCAGGTGCTGGTGCCCATCAGTTCTGATCACTTTTTAATCATTGCTTCCCAAGGGTGCAGGATCAGGCAATTCCCAAATGTCAGAAAACAAGTAGATGAGGCAGAAGACCAGCCTGTCTGAACATGGATCTTCTCTTGGAAATAAGGTGAAAAATGAAGGTAAATGCCTAGTGGGAACAAGGTCAGGTGACTTGGGAAGAATAAGAGGTACTAATTGCCACCACAGTGAGAAAGTTCATGTGGTCAAAGTTCAATTGGAGTCGAAGCTGGCCAGAATTCCAAAGGACAATAAAAAGAGCTTTTTCAAGTATATTAATGTCAAAAGGAAGTGTAGAAATCACATGAGCTCATTACAGGATGGGGATGGTCACCTCTCAAACAGGGACATGGACAAGGTAGAGGTGTTTAATGCTTTCTTGGTTTCTGTCTTCAATACGGATGATGGACCAAGGGAGTCTCAGTACCCTGAGCTGGAGGACCATGACTGAGAATGATCAACTCCCAGTGGACACTGAACATGTGTGGGATCTGCTGCTCCAGCTGTATCCCTACAAATGTATAAGGCCTGATGGGATTCATCCAAGAATCCTCAAAGAACTAGCTGGTGTAATCAAAAAACACTTTGTTCTTTTTGAGTGGTCGGAATCCAGAGAGGTCCCAGCTGACTTGAAACTGGGAAACATTGTCCTGATTTTCAAGAAGGACAAGAAGGAGGACAATGGAAACTACAGGCCTGTCAGTCTTAGCGCCTGGTACAATAATGGAAAAGATTATTCTGGAGATATTGAAAAACACCTGGAGGACAACACAGTTATTGCTCACAGCCAGCATGGCTTCATGAGGGGAAAAGTCCTGCTGGTTGAACCTGGTTTCCTTCTACAACTGAGTAATGCCTCTAGTTGATCAAGGGAAGCCAGTAGATGTAACCTTTTTGGATTTCAGCAAAGCTTTTGATACTGTCTCTCCCAGGATCCTCCAGCACACATTGGATAAACGTGTTAGGTGATGGGTGAGCAACTGGCTCACAGGTTGGGCACAAAGTGTTGCAGTGAATGGGGTGACATCAGATTGGTGACCTGTCACCAGCGGGGTTCCACAGGGCTCCATCCTTGGCCCAGTTCCCTTCAGCATCTTCATTAACAACCTGGACACAGGACTAAAACTAACACTAAATGTATTGTACTAATAAAACTAGTCTAAATATACTAATACAACAAGTTTAAATGGGTTGAGCTGTCAGCTTTCTTGAGCTCAAAGAAGCCCTGCAGAGACACCTCTACAAATTAAGAGGTGGGCAATCACCAACTGCATGGAGTTTAACAAGGGAAAGTGCCAGATTCTGCACCTGGGATGAGGCAACCCTGGATGTATTGACAGACTGGGGAATGAGAGGCTGGAGAGCAGCCCTGCATAAAGGGAACTGAATATCCTGGTCAATGGCAAGTTGAACATGAGTGAGCAGTGCCCTGGCAGCCAGGAGGGCCAAGCGTGCCCTGGGGTGCATCAGGCCCAGCATGGCCAGCCGGGCCAGGGAGGGGATTGTCCCACTCTGCTCTGCTCTGGGGCGGCCTCACCTCGAGTGCTGGGGGCTGCTTTGGGCACCACAAGATAGGAGAGACATGAAGCCATTAGAGAGCATCCAAAGGAGACCACGAGGATGATGAAGGGACTGGAGGGGAAGCCGTATGAGGAGCAGCTGAGGTCACTTGGTCTGTTCAGCCTGGAGGAGACTGAGGAGAGACCTCGTTGCAGTCTGCGACTTCCTGGTGAGGGGAGGAGGAGGGGCAGACACTGATCTCTGCTCGGTGGTGACCAGTGACAGGACACAAGCAAATGGCATGAGGCTAAGACAGGAGACGTTTAGGTTGGATATCAGGTAAAAAGTTTTCACTCAGTGGGTGGCAGGGAAGTGGTCACAGCAGCAAGCCTAACAGAGTTCAACAAGGGCTTGCACAATGCTCTCAGGCCCGTGGTGTGATTCTTAGGGATGATGGTGCGCAGGGCCAGGAGTTGGTTTCAATAATACTGATGAGTTCTTTACAACTCAGCATATTCTATGGTTCTATGATTATTTGTTGTTTGCTATTTAACCCTGGTTTGTGTAAACATATTTTTCAATGTGGACAAATGAAGCAATACTAGATACTTATATTTTAGCATATATAGAAAAAACATTGATATTTGTATAGTTTTTCACCCTAAATGATACCTTACTAATTAGTTAATTAAGTAATTAATTAATTTTACTTTCTGGTTCTATCATTTGAATTAGTAAGTGAGAGAAACAAATTTTAATATTGAAATTCATAGCATACATTTCTCTGTTCATTTGTGAACTGGCATAAAACATATGCTGTGTAGAAAATGAGACTATTCAAGGTTCCTGAGAGCCTCTGGCTAAAATACTGTCATGACATTAAAAATAATATTAATATGATTTACCTCCTCCTGATAGGGTTCACTTTACTTCCATGTAGTCTCTTGACGTTCATTTACAATACTGATTAAAAAAAAGTAATCTGAATTAGGATTATGGTAAATGAATCTACATAACAAGTAGATTCAATGGAAGTTAGTATGGAAGTTAGTATGGAAGTTCAATGGAAGTTAGTACTTGGCCCACAGCTGATAAATTCTGAACTCAGGCAAATGTATGTATGAGGGTCACAGAGAGAAAGTTCAGAACACAGCTAGACACAGAAATCTTCCAATAGGAGCAGAGAACAAAAGTGTGGGTAGTGTGGGTATTCAGAAACCTCTAACACTTAGTCGCAGCTTTTTTCCATCACATATTTATTGCAGTTTGTTTAACCCTCCCTGAACAGAAATATGGGACTGTGGGGATCCATAAACTTCAGAGATTTTTAAATGTTTCCTGTCCATCTTTGCTATTCTTCAAAATTTTCTGTCTTAACTTTTAAGACCCCTGCCCTCAGATCCTCTCTGGAACACTGCTCTGGGTTCACAGGAAACAAGCTGTGGGCCAAAATCGCTTTTTCTAAACAGTTTCCGCTTTGATTTACTCCCTGGACTGCAACTAGCTCCTTCTCTTGTTTTCATTCTCATTTCTTTTTATTTAGTGTATTGCTTCCTTGCTGATTCTATTTAAGATCTCGCTGCAAACTGATTCTTACTCCAAACACATACACAGAAAATCTTTCAAACTGCCTTTCACTGCTATTGTTTGTGCAGTGTAACTGCTCCCTCACTCATGTTTCTCTCGCATGCTCAGAGTGAAAGCTCTTCCAAATGGGGACTTACGCATTTATATGTGCCCTCACAGTACCCAGAGAGCTGCTGCCAAAATTTACTTTTTTAATTAAAAAAAGAGGAGGAGTACTTGATTCTTTAATTGCTGTCTAATATTTTTGTAAATTTTCTATTTTTTGTATTATGAAATGCAAAGGTCAGATAGAAACTGAGTTTAAAAATGTAATAAAATCTGACTCATTAATTTTATTAAAAAAAAACCCCAAAACCCAAACCAAATCTAAACCAAAAAAACACCAAAACAATAAAACCCCACTAAAATAAAAGTCTTGAATATAAATTGCAAATTCCTGACTTTAGTAACTGATGCAAAGAAATTATAATGTCATCAGTATGTAACAAGTCCGGCTCAGAACATGTAAGGCATCTTTACTGAATCACTGTTAGCTTTACATAGTCATGCATCCTGGTGATTCAGTTTGAAACAATCAAGACAACATGAAATCATGTGAAACTAGAATATTTTTTCTTTAAATTTCACTCCAATTTAATGAAATATAAAATCCATTACTGGTCAAATGTTACAAAACAACTTGGTTTCAGTTTTGGTGTCTGGTAATTGTTGTGGATATTCCCTATTTAAAACATCTTAAAGATGTAAAATAGTAATAGTCAAACCAAGTACTATTTGAATTTATATTATCCTTCTACCTTTGCTGCTGAACATTTAAAATAATATCTTGTAGAGCAGATATACAACAGGAAGTTTAATAGGGATGCTGTTTCCATAACAACAAGTTGGATTTGAACAAAAACACAATACACAATGGTTACTCTTCTTCACAGTAGATAAAAGCAGTTATTCAAAATTAGAAGCTGTATGACATTGAAAAAGCAAATTAAGGCAAACTGTGCTAACAATTCTGTTCCACATTTAGTAAATGTTTAACTCATAAATACTTGAGGAGCAGCTATAAGAACCCAGAAATTTATTGTATTGTCAGTGTCAAGTTAAATCATGACCTGAGAGAGGAGAGGCTTTTTTCTAATGTACAATTAGATGAAAAGACAGTCACACTCAGACAAGCCACAGAAACAAGTCATTTAGTTAGGTATAAATTGGCTCACACAATGAACAAATGAAAGGTCTAACTCTGCCTTCGGTGAGAGTCTTTACTTTTAACTTTTTGATTTGCAATCTTAAAGAAGAGTGTTAAGGGGGTTTTGTATCTTTCTTTCTTGGTTTCCACAAACTGCATCATACTTCATAGACTTTGTTTTATTCTGAACATGCCATGATTTCCAAGACATTGTTTTAGCCTATGTTTTTTAATTCGTTCAAAATTCAATTTTCTGTTCATTTTTTCATATAATAATGCTGCATATTGATAAGTGATGCTGAGAAATTAAAATATTTCAGCACCACACGAAGTTCTTCCACTTCTTTGTGGATTTGTGTTTTGGTGGGTGTTGTGGTTTGGGGTTTTTGTTTCTTTGTTTGTTTGTTTGCTCCTTTTTAGGAAATAATATTTTTGTTTAATTTGTAAATTTTCTATCTTTTGTATTATGAAATGCAAAGGTCAGATAGAAACTGAGTTTAAAATTGCAATAAAATCTGTCTCATTCGACACTTCCCAGTGCAAATTTTGGAAAAGCAGCCTACTTGGATGATTCAAATGTCACATTGACACAACAGAATCAAAGTAGCGACATCTTTAGGGACATTTGAGGGTAGTTTGGTATGAAAAGTAGAACATTCAGGATTTTTTTCAATTAAGAGAAATATCAGTTGCTAGTGTTACTTCATTAGAACACCAAATTTCAAGTGTATCTGTAGCTTTCCGACTGATTTTACTTTGTCATCAAGGTGAAACTTTGTTTTTGACACAAGTGACTAATTTGCATTCATCTTGGGAACAAATGCTGGGAAGTTTTTAAAAAGTTTTCAAGTTTGGAAGATCTTAGAAAAGGGATCACAATGAAATCTTTATGATACTAAAACCATGACTAGTTTGTTCCTACTGAGTTTCTACCTTCTAAACAATATTTTGCAATGAAAAGTAGAAACCATTACAAACTTGTGCCTTCTTTTTTACAATCACAGTGTCATATGGTTCACATAAAAATCTTGATATTCAAACAATATATTAGTTATAGGTGCTCCTGTCAACACATTATGGAGGCCTGATAATTGCACAAGAGCAGATAATCAGGAAACAAGAACTATGAAAAGCTGACAAAGTACCATCCCCAGATTAATTACATTCTCAGTTCCTAAAGGAAATATAAAGAAGAAATAAAAGAGCATCTGATTTTTAATGATGGAGTTGTTTTAAACAGAGGCGTGTGTTGTATCCACAGGATATTAATAGTATGACATATACCATGAGAGTGTCTCCATTTAAGAAATGGATCAAGGCATTTATGAGAATTTTGTCGATGGTATGAACAACCATGAGAAAGGCTTGAAATATTTAGAAGGGTATTCTTTAACACAGGTAGCCAAAGACTAAGATTCTTCTCATAATTTTCTGATTTTAACAAGGCAGTTTGCAGATTGCCACGTGACACAATGACCACAAAATGCAAATGTCTGGTGTTAAGAATATTGACAGTGATCAATTTAAATTAATTTTGATGTAAATGATTGTTGTTAACAAGTGGAATATAATGTGGGCTAAAGTAATGCCAAGAGCCTTTCTGTTATATATCTTTCATTTCAAGATTATGTGCAATTAAAAACAATTAATTTGGTATTAAGAAAAGCTTGTGTTTTGGCATGCAGAGCAATTTTAAATTAAAAAAAATTGAGAAAAGAGATTAGCAAATGCTCTTAAAACTACTGATGATTATTTAGCAAATACAACAAATTATGTTAAAATTAGAAAAGAAAAGAAGGCAATATCTTGAGTCAAAAGACTAAGGCTGAATTACTAGTAGTTAATTTAAAAAACTAGTGAAATTACATTTAAAGAATTGAATACTGCTCATGTTATTATGAATGAAAATATACCATTGTGAACTTTGGTTAACTACATTTGGCACATATTGTTTCTCTGAAGCTAAAAACAATCAATCAAGCTTAGTTTTCTTTTAGGTTTTTATGTTTGCTTTTATTTTTATTGGTTTTGTTTCTGGAAAAAGAATGATATTTAAAAAGGAAAAACAACAGCAACAAAACACCATTAAATTTGAATTATGTGAAAAAAGTCTCCATCAAAACAAAATTCTTGGATATTCTCATACTTAGGGTTTGAGCTAATCATTCAACAATGAAGTTTTGAAAACACTTTTTTTCATACTTTCTGAAGGAATACATAAAGAAAATTGGGTGTTCTGATAAAGAACTTAACAAAATTCAACAGGTAAAAAACCCAAACCACCTAAAAATACCCCCAAAACCTGAGAAAGCTGCAATTGCACGATATGCTGGGTTTCTCATCTAAATTTCTAAGCAGCATAAAATGGTATTTTCACAAAACACTGATTGATGTGTATCTACTTCACTGGAAACTGATTAGAAAGAGAGTAAGATACTTTTCTATTAGATACATAACAGTCAAGATTAAAGGTCTTAGTGAAATTCGTGCAATACGGGCAGCATCATCACCATATTTCATGAAAGATTTTACTCAGCTTTAAAGCAGTCACTTGACATTGTCTGATCTTCCTGTTAAAGTAATGATCTGATCTTCCTTGTTTGAGTCAACATGAAATTGGGTAAGACAGGATTCCTCTTCTCACTTAACTGTTTTAAACAGCAAAATTTAGCACTTAAACATGTACCAATTAATTTTGGTGAAATAAAACAAAATCTCTCAACCAAATTTCAAGAGCTCACATAAAATTACTAACACAGTTTAAAAAACAGAGAGAAAAGAATTATTCTTTATAACATTTTACAAAATAAATTGCTAATATGATATCTGCTTCTATTTCTCAGCAAGAAAACAGACTGAGAAATTAAATTGCTCAAAGGATAAAAACACTACTTGTCATGCAGTAATTAGCACTTGCTCTTAAGCAAACATAGACAACTTCAAAAAGAACTTGTAAGAGTAACTTAT
Source organism: Atrichornis clamosus (assembly GCA_013400975.1). Classification (NCBI taxonomy): domain Eukaryota; kingdom Metazoa; phylum Chordata; class Aves; order Passeriformes; family Menuridae; genus Atrichornis; species Atrichornis clamosus. The sequence continues at coordinate 21,012 of WBMZ01013135.1, read as the reverse complement.
TATTGAAAATGTAGGTGGTTGTTGTATGTGAGACAGTTTTTAAAATATAGAGGGAAGAAATTAATGTTAAAATATAAAGTTTAGATTTCAGATAAAAACCTGGGATTTCAGGGTGACTGAAGTGATGACTACTTATTGCATAATTAAAATAGAATCCAAGTTTTGACTTTGGTATATATAAGCAACAAAAGTTTCACCAGGTAATTAAACTGGGTTTGAAGAAAGAAAAAACAGGTTTTTGTTGAGTGGTTAGGGATGGGAGTGGGAATGGGAGTTGGACTTGTGAGTGAGTAGGGATGAGAAAGGGGAAAAAACCCAACATGATTTCAACTATTCAAACTGCTAAAACCTGGAAAGTGAAAATTTTCTCTCATACCAAGACACTATCACCGAAAGCTGTTGAGCATATTGTCTTTGGGGAATTCATTACTCCTGGCACTGCAAAACACAAAGCAGTGATCAGAAACATTTAATGGATAGCAAAAGAGCATAATACCTTTAAAAAAAAAAAGGGACAATAAAAATGTAGACAACATATTGTAAAAATGGAATTAAAAAAACTGCCTGCTAACGGACATACATTCAATTATTAACTGATTTATAAAAATTTTAGAAAACAAAATCAAGACAAAAACCCTGTATTTTGACAGTTACATGGTAAAGAAGACAGGAAGATTATGAAAAAAAGTATGTTAAGGACTGAAAACTGTTCTCACACTCTGCAGCACAACAGAATCTTTGAAACAAATTTCAAATGCGAACCTCCTGGGTAAGTTTGCTGGTGACACAAAAATGGGAGGAGTGGCCAATATCCCAGAGAGTTGTGCAGCCCGTCAGAAGGGCCTTGACAGGTTTCAGACATGGGCAGAAGGAAACTGTCTGAAGTCCAACAAAGGCAAGTGCAAGGTCCTGCACCTGGGAAAGAATAACCCCAGGCACCAGCACAGGCTGGGAATTGGCCTGCTGGAAAGCAGCTCTGCAGAGAAAGAATTGGGGGTCCTGGTGGACAGCAAGCTGTCCATGAGCCAACAGTGCCCTGGGGCCAAGGAGGCCAATGGGATCCTGGGGTGCAATGGGAAGAGCACTGCCAGCAGGTCCAGGAGGTGGACTTGTACCACTGCTCAGCCCTGGTGAGGCACATCTGGAGTCCAGTTCTGGGCTCCTCAGGACAAGACAGACAAGAATGTGCTGGAGCAGGTCCCGCTGAGGGCTACAGAGGTGGTGAGGGAACTGGAGAATCTCATTTATGAGGAAAGGCTGAGGGAGCTGGAGAAGAGATTGCTGAGAAGGGTTCTCATCAATGTATGTGACTATCTGAAGCGGGGAGTCAAGAGTATGGACCAGGCTCTGTTGGGTGGTGCCAAACACCAGGAAAAGAGGCAACGGGCAAAAACTGATGTTCAGGAAGTTCCACCTGAATATGAGGTCTCAGTGACCAAGAACTGGAACAGAATGCCCAGAGAGGGTGTGGAGCCTCCCTCACTGGAGATATTCTGGATATAATCCTGTGTGATGCACTCAGATGTCCCACTCTGGTGCCTTCCAACATACCCACTCTGTGATTCTGTGATTCTATGATGCATTGGCCATGACAAAAACAAATGCAGATGAAACAGTGTATGAAACTCTTGCCAGAAATACAGGAACTTTGTTTCTTTTCCTATTCAGAAAGATATTAATAATTAAAAAAAAAAAAAAAGAGTGAAAAAAGGGCTTCTTATGTTTTAAAAGTATTGGTGCTTCAGACCAGGTATGTAAATTCCATTATAAACACAGTTTTTCACAGGAGAAATAGAGTCTGTGACAANACAGTTTAAGAAACTCTTGCCAAAAAAAAAGGAAATTTTTTTCTTTTCCAATTAAGAAAAATATTAAAAATTAAAAAAAAAAAAAAAGAGTGAAAAAAGGGCTTCTTATGTTTTAAAAGTATTGGTGCTTCAGACCAGGTATGTAAATTCCATTATAAACACAGTTTTTCACAGGAGAAATAGAGTCTGTGACAAGGTTATTTCTAGGCAACTTTTGACTGGGGTTTTCATTCAGATCCAAATTTGAAGTTTATTACGAAGGATATTGAACTCAGTTATCCAGTTTGGCCTCACCTCCTACTGGGACTTTTCCCACCACTGGAAAAATAAAACCAAATCAAGAAATTTGTTAGTAGTGCGAATACTGTACTGGTGACAGCTAGAATGATCCATCAAATTGTGTTTTCAATATCTTTAAGAAAACAATTAACAAATATTTTTACAACAAGTATTTGATTTTTTTTAAAAATCACCTTTTAAAAAAGTCTGGATTTTGTTTACCTTTAAATATTATTTCCTGTGTGGAAGAAAGCTTATTTCTTTCTAAACAGCCTTAGGTAGCCGGGGTTTCTTACACATTCATCTCTAACATTTCTGATGATTCTCCATAATTCTGTTTTAAACCTCTTAATTTAAGGGAAGAGGGGAAGAAAAATTAATGCAAATAATATTAAACAAGTTTTTTATGGTAAAGTCAAATATGCAACATCTTTGTAGCGCTGTATAGTGTTATTTTTTCCTGAAAAAAAGTATAATCTGTTTTACTTTATCACTTTGAACACAATACAAGCAGCTTTCATATTCACTGTTTGAAAATAATTTATGGTTTTGCAGTACTGCATTGAATCACATGGAATTAACACCACTAGGTTTCCAAGCATCTCTGTCAAACACAAGAAACAAAAAAAACCCTATTATTTAACTGCATGGGGATAAAAATATTAGTGCTTTTTAATTTCCTTGTCCATGTCTTGGAAGGCAGACGTGTCTACTTCAAAAAGCCAAGGTGAAGAGCCTCTCTTTCTGCTCAGAGTCAAATCTAAAAGGATGTTTTCAAGGGGTATATTGTGCAAGATTTTCAAACGTGAAAGATTAGAACAATTCTGAAAATCCATTTGGGATCAAAAATCATGGTTTATTCCTAGATAGCAATACGCTTTTATTACAATATACATCTAAAAATAACTGACTTATCTAGTTTTAATAAAAAAGAAAAAGTTTTATATGTTGGCTAAGTGATTCTGTGTCTTCAAATGAAAACCAAAAATATGTGTCCTATAACTTGATGCAGTAGAGATTATGAAAACTCATCTTTCAGATATTACTGCTAAATTGAAAGTATAGTTTAAATGGATTTTCCAGTCTGTGATAAAATCTTTTAGCTTTAGGAATAATGCTTTCTTAACTTTTCCCTGCGGCCACTCAGAAGAAAATGAGTTTAAAATTTTGGAATGCATTAGATCTCTAGAAAATAAATGTATGGTGCTTTGGTTCCAGCCATAAAATAAATTTTGGTTTGCTGGGAAGCAAAGGTTAGATTCCTCCCTGTTGTGAACTTGATTTAGGATTCTGGTGACTATGACAGTTTGTCACAAATGGGTGATTTAGACTGCTTAAAGAACCATTGTCAGAGGAAGTAGCAAAACTAGTTTTAATATGGTGTTGTAAAACTGCAGCTTAGCAGAGTTCTGTGGCAAGGTTCACTCGGTTACCGACAACCCAGAAGAATACACAAATAGAAATTGACTTTAAATCTAGCTAGAATGACTGACACAGAGACCAGAGACACAAAAGCTCCAGATCACTGCTCTGCAGCCACACTGCCCGGCGGGGAGAGCTCAGAGAAGGCTCACTTAGGCTGTCGTATTTATGGAATAATGTAGTTGGCTCATGGTCAATTTGCATACAACAGGAAAAATATGCATGATGTTGCTTGTACCCACAACTCTGTGCCATTTTGAGTCTTGGAAAAGCAATTCTTTATTCCTGTGCTAATCACATGTGTTTTCCAAGCATATAAGTATGGATGCTCACTGGGTCACTCCGCTTATTTGTGGGTTTCCTGGAGGAGTTCCTGGCTCAACTATGGCTTGGGACTTTATCTCCGTGGTGTCATGTACCAAACAGCTGCTTGTTTGGTTAAGGGTTCGAGTCCAACTGTCACACTCCCATCTTATTTTTTGTGTCATTATTCCGATGATTACATTATTATTGTATCTTCACTATATTTGTATCATTATCAATCATTTGCAAGTGGTTCCACCCTAGTTCTAAGAGTTTTAAGGCAAACTTTTAAAAAGTTATTGACCAACAGCTGCAAATGTGTTTTTTCTCAGCAGTTTTGTGAGATGTGAATCATCAAAAGATCTTCAGACATCAAAGTGACATGAATGTAATTGTGGAAAATACCATGCAACCTGTCCTGCCCTGCCTGCCCCAGGGGAGGCCCCACCTCTCCCAGGTATCCTAGCTTCACGTTTGCTGGTGGCTAAAACCACATCCAAGGAGATCTCTTTGTTTGGGATCTTGATGGCAGAAACATGATGCACAGAGCCAGTCTGGGTCTGATTCAGATAAAAATAAAAGCTGTGGATACACTTGTGAGCAGCACTCCCGTGGATCTGTTTTATTTCTTTTGGCTTTAGGTTAAACAATCCCAGTGAATAAAGGAATTTCTTTTGAGTAGCAATTAAGGTCATTTGATTGTAGAATGTATGAAACTACCAGAGCAAATTGTTTAGTCAGTCATATCAATCTCTGCACAGGCTGAGACAAGAGAAGCAAAATTAATCAAGCTTAAGCCTCATTACACATATTTCTCTCTCTAATAATTTCCAAAGTTCTTTTGCAGTGCCACAAGAATATTAACTATATAAGTTATAAAATAAGTAAATAAAGGAGGTAAAGCCAAAGGCAGGGAGGTGGGGGTGGTGGGTGGTGGTGTTAATGCCAGAATCAAAAGTTCTCTATTTGAAGAAAGATTGGAGACAGACAGGAACGTGGTTTGTCCAAGCTGGAGTTGCCCAGATATGCACATCTATGAAATCAGCAATTACACACGCATAATTGTAGACACTGGTACCCTCTTCAATAATTCATCACTATGTCTCAAAATGACTGCATGTGATTATTTGGATTCTATTTCAATTTTCTGGTTAGTAACCACCTCTGAATCATTTAGTTTATTCTCTTCTTTGTTTTCACCTTATCTTCAATGCAAGTACTCTGATTTTCAGTGTTGTCTGTCCAAAGGAGCTTATTGGTAAGAACCTTCCCTTTATAGATTCTTGTTCATCATCCAAAATTATATTTAGTGTAAAATTTGTCAGAGTGCCTAGAACACTCTACCACACATACTTTGATTAAAATTTATTTCTGATTTCACTCCATTTGTTATGGTCCTTTTACCCTAATCTTCCTTTTAAGCCATGTGTCTTTGAAAAATATTTAACACAGGAATAGTACTTAAGTGTTTAGAGATTTCCCACTGATTTTTAATCCAGAAATCATAAATTCAGTAGATCAATTTAATTCTTCACCTGTGATTTTTTCTTTTCAAAACATTAAAGCACTTTGAATGTCATTTTTTATTCATTTATAAGGGCTTTTTGTTTTGTTTGGATATTGTTGTTGTTTGGTGTGGTTTTTTACTGCCACATTTTCCTTCTAATACAAACTTTAAAGATAGTGGTAATGAACTTTATCCCTGACTTTCCCAAAAGTTTAATAGCCATTCTCATATTTTGCCTTCATTTCAAAGGCAAAAAACCCCTACTTATTAAGTACTGGTGTATTTAAAACTTACCAGTGTCTTGATAATCTAGATCACTTGAGAAATGTAATTTGTCTCACCTATTTTCACATTTTTTGATAAGTGTAATGTGAATAAATTTCAGATAAGAATTAGAATTTTGGACATTTCAAAAGAACATACCAAAAAATGTCTGAGATCCTGCCCTGAATAAAAAAATTCTTTTTTTTTCCTGGAAGATGCATTGGTTTTGGGCATTTAGGGGATTTCTGTTGTTTGGATTTTTCTTTGGTTTTTTGTGGGCTTTATCTTTTTTTTTCCAATTATCCTTTTTTTTCAGGACAATACTATTCTTCTTCATCTCACTTGTAAACTGTGGGTTTTTTGGAAGAAAAAATTCCTCACCTCCTTTCCTACCTACTGGAATCTGAATGTCCAATCTTTGTAAATTTATTCTGTCATACTTTTAACTTCAAATTAATAAAAATAGATGAAGTCTACTGGATAGCAAATAAATATCTTACTCTTTCCTATTTCATACATAGTCCTCCCCCATATCATTAAAAGGTCTTCTAAGTGGTTACTTGCCACTCTGGCAACACATAAAAACTTACTGCCTCTTCAAACATCCAATAATTTTAAAAACCACGTGTAAACGAAACCTTATTATTATATAAGGTTGCAGCAGGACAACTGATTCCTTTTTACAAAGGATCAGAGCATGTAACCCCATAATCCAATGCTATAATGTCTGGCTTGAGGACAAGAAGGGAGAAAGAATATGCCTAAAAGCTTTGCCTTCTCTTTGCTAAAAATGTGGCTGCTCCAGCCCTTTCAGACAAGAATATCTAACTCCAGATATTTCCTCAGAGCATGGGGGAACCAAATAAACCTTGAAAGGTTAATAAGTGTCCTTCGAAGATCTGTATAAATCAGTATATGTGCTCCTACAGCCTCCTCTAGTGATTAAGCTTATAGTTAAAGATTTGATTGTGAGGAATATGATCTCATAACAGTGTTAACATGTGCTCTCATTACTCTCACTCTTCCTGCTCTTTCTTCTTGTATAGACTGAAATTTAATTTCTCCTCCAGTGAAGTTCTGACTGTAAAGGCCTAAGAAGCTTCAAGGTTTATAATGTTCTAAGAAATTCCATAGCTAATAAATTTCATATACAAATTACTGTTATTTTCTCATAAAATATGATAATAAATTTAATAGTAATTGATGGGAATAAGCAGTTCATTTTCTTTGTAACATAGAATTGGTGTTTCTCCTTTGAATACCATTTCAAAGAAACATATTCACAATTCAAGAAAATGCTGACATGACCTTTCTCTAGAAAATTCATACTAAATATTATTTACCAAATTAACACTGAATTCCAGGACCTGAGCAGGTTTGATCAATTTAAGTGATTTATTTTTAATGTTGAATTAATTATTTCAGGGTGTTGATATTAATTAAATTCTTTGGACTTTGTTTTAAGAACAAAATTTGGGACCATAATGTCTTGTAAATGATCTCTTTGAGATCTATAGTATCTTGTAAATTTCATTTTGAAAAGGATCTACCACTTCCTATTGATTGGTATTAGTGAAACAACCAAGGAGAATTAGATTTTGTGAAAGTACTCCCAGATGGTTTCACTGGTCTCTGGTACCCTGTTTTAATCGAAAACTAGGCATTTCAAACTACCCACAGGTGAAAACTAAATGAGAATGAAGGATTCTAATCATCCCATCATACAGATTCCTGAAATATATCACTGGAAATGATTAGGAAAAATTTTAATAAATGCCATTGATTATGGCCAGGGATGTTTGTACAAGCTGTGTGTAATAATTTGAGAGAAATTTGGTGTTATCAAAAAATCCCAAAGTCCAGAATGAATCTGAGAAACTTATGAGTCAACCACTTGCAGACACATGGGACATTTTTGCTTTCAGTTATTGTATAAAGAATTCAAAAGAAAAATAGGGCTATTTCAAGGTGGAAGATGGAAGTCTGTAACTTTCAAAACTGATAACACAGCTGATGAAGGCAGAATAGCTAGTTGATGTGATTAAATGGGACTTTTCAACTGAGGAGGAACACAGAATCTATTTGGTATTTGCAGGAGTTGATTCATGTTTTCACACTTGCTGTGTGGGGCATGAGGAGGCCTATCCAAAGGTACTGCATCATGTTGAGAAACAATACATTTTTAGATAGTTCCAAGCCTTATAACATCAATGTGGATAAACAGCCTTCACTAGCTAAAGAAAGCCCTAATATATTGCATGTCCTTTTATCAAAACCAATTAGGAGATGTGGGTGCAAGTATGGTCCTGTCACGATCAGAAACTTGTTAGAAATTGCAAAAAACATAATATATATATATATATATATATATATACACATATATATATTATATATATAAAATTTATTTTATGGCCAACTGCAGAAACATTTTTTCCTTTTTCTTTTTGTTAAACACTATATATTGAAAACAGTTTGCTAAGAGTTTTTAGGAAAGACTCAGACAATAATGATTTTTACTTAGGCTCCAATGGTAGAATTCTGGTTATGTGCCTTAGGATTATATTCAAAAGTATGATAGATATAGCTAAAAAAAATGCAGGTTTAATATGACTAGTTTATATTTTGGGATATTATGGTTTAGCAGATGATCTTAACTCTACTTGTTTGGACAACTAGTGTTTTGCAGACAGATTATTAAATCTTCTATACAAGATCTACAGCTAAGATTTCAAAACAAGCTTGGATTAAGTGCCAAGGTACATAACATATTTTGGGGGTCCAAATTTACACCTACAAAAAGACATTTAACAGCTTTGTAGTGAAGAGTAGTGAAGATTAATTTTCACCAACTACCTTACATTAGTTTGAAATACGTAGCAGAACTTTAAAGTTAAGTTAGTTCTGCCATGGTCAAAAATGGTTTATTATGATTCTTCTATCTGATCTACTACTGTGAAGGTTATGTTGTGAAAAACACCAATAAATGCTGCTGTAAAAGAATGATTTTTCAATGTTTATGAATGAAAAATCTGGCCCACAAAAAGTAAGACACTAGAACTATGATGGAACAGATTATGATTGAATGAACTAACATGAAGAATTTGATTCTGGAATGATGATGTTCCTAGATTAGCTAAAGGATTCCCTGACAAAGAGATCACCTCTTTGTAAAAAAGAAAACACACATGAATGCAATGTAACATTATAATATACCATTAGCATTTTTATGTGTAAAGAATCTCCATTTATTCAGACGACAAAATATTTTCTGTAGCTAGTTCATTTTGCTTTTGATTGCAGATTCCAGAAATACGGACCATGTGACAAAAGGGTACAGATTCTCTGTTTTTAATTTGGAAGGACTGAGTCTGAGCCTTTTTTGTCAGAGTGTTGAAAGTTGGGGCACTGACTGCCTTGCAGTGAGCACATTCATCTGGGCTAAAAACTCCAAGACATCTGGATACAGCACTAACTGCAAAGGCGTGCCAGGTATTGCTGGCTACAAGAAACTGGCATGCTTAAATCGTGCTAACCAACTTTTAAAACTAAAATTTTATGCAGATAAGAGAGAGAATATATCAACCTAGAAAGAGAAGACACTGTTGGACAGTTGAAATCTCATGATGCCTAATGTCAGATATTCCAAATTCAGTGAGACGTCTTTCTTGCTAATGAAAATGCTGAGGATGTCAGCTATGTACAAATCCCACGGGGATGTATGAAGGAACATGATGCACATAAATGAGAGTTCATTAAATCCGTACATATTGGGTTACCGTAAAGTTATATTGGAGTATTTGAGCATTTACTCTTGCATTATTTATTTAGCATATTGGCAGGGTTGTTAGGAATTAACAAGTGAATCCATGCAATAGATCCAGATAAAGCATCTGGTGAAGAGGGACAACACCCAACCTAATAGCTGTGACAAAGCTAGTTTCAGGCTTTGGATAAAGTTACCCAGCTGTTTTGCCAAGGTTGAAAGCTCAAACAGTGAAAGAATTCTAACTGTTAGGAAGTGATACTATAAAAAAAAAGAAAACTGGATTCAGTATTTTCCATGAAACATTAATAAGGAGAACTATCTAAGTTTTGAATAAATTATACTGTATATAAACTGCTGATTTCTGAAGCTTTGTGCTCCTTTTAGAAATAAAAATATTCTGTTTACAGAGATTACTTTATTTCCCTATCCACAACTCACAGTTCATGAGAGGAAACTGGAAGTAGCCAGTGAGGTTTGATGAGATCTGGTTGGAAGTAGCTGATGTCGAGAGAAAAATGTGATTTCAAGTAGAAGTGTAGCAAAAAGTCTTGTATATGAAGGATGTAGAAGAGTAGTGAAAAACTTAAAACTGTTTTTCTTGGATAAGACTAGTAAAAGCCACAACCCTAGTATGCACCATCGCCTCCGCTCTGTTCCTTGATTTGTAAGAGACCCAGAGAACAGATATTTTAACTGGGTCCCTGATCTAACAAATTAATGTTCAAGAGTTGCTGTTCTTATCACACATCTTGTGTGGTCTAGACATAGCTTCACACAACAGAGTGATCAAAACCTTCTATCTCATACAGAACAATTATCCAGATCAGCATAGTTCCTGTCTTGAAATGAAAACATTTGCTTTGCTGTACAGGTTTTCTGTAACATGAATTTTAAACATAATATTAATTCAGAATTTAATTTAGATATTATTTCCATTTAATTTTTCAGTTTTGCCTATGATGCGCTCATGCTCCAAGGTGCCAGGGGATGAGATTTTCTAGAAATAAACTGATAATCTCTATATTAGTGCTGTGCGTTTGAGTTGCTTATTTATTCTATTTTGCTTTCTAGATTGTTCACTTTTCATTTAAACATACAAATGCATTACGGATATTTAGACAGGAAACAGTTTACCAGACCTGTGTGATTGTTGCTTACAATATTATTTATTTGGAGTAAGGCACTAGATGAGTTAAGTGCCTTATTCACAGAAGAAAATAATGCACACAAAGCTGTGTAGCTCTTTAGACTGTCATTGTGCATATATTTAGATCACTATATCATTTAAAAACTAGGTTGAGCTGCAAATAAGGAACTAAATATCTTGATGTTACATCCTCTCATGACAAAGACTGTAATGAGAACTGGGAGCAGTACAGCTTGAGTCCATACCTGTGACAATTATGTAGGGAACAGAAAATGTCAGGAACAAAAGTTTATGGCTTCAGGTTTATAATTATGATGGATGGAGGTCAGGTGTTGCAATGAATTGTGTCCTCGCCTTCACAGAAATGCATTTCAAAACAAATTTGAGACCTAACCCCAAAGTAGAAAGTAGCTGAATAAATTTAAAGAAAATTCTTAAAGGCAACATAGATAACATTGCAGTTCTTAATTCATGGAGAGAGCCACTAATCAAATCAAGACGCGGTTACTTGTTTTTATTTCTGTCCAGAGGTGATGGCCAACAGCAGGATAAACAGAAGAAAATAAGGTAGATGAAAAAGCCATGGAGTGAAATACATTTTCTGGATTAAAAACAGAACTTCTTTACTTTGTGATATCTATTCATAAAATAATCCTTCTACCTAAAACATATAAATGAATTTTGTAGGAAAATTAGAATGAAAGAGATTTAATTTCTTAGTTTCCTAAAGGTTTGCATTGTTTTTATTACTAGGTTTAAAATTCCTAAAATCAGTATTGTCACTTTCTAACCACTAAACTGATGACAGATGAGAAATTAGAATTATTAAAAAAAATAAAATTGTTGTTATTTTTTCTACTTATAACTTCAAAAAGCTTGTGGATAATCCTGTTGCTTCACTCTCACTACAAAGAGGAGAATTCTTTGGTAGAGTACCAGCAATGTTACGAAGCTTTCAAGTATAATTGTGAAATAGGACAGTTAAGCCATTTATCACAAAGTAGAAAAAGACTAATAGACAGCAGGACTAGAGACATTGTGAAATCTTAGAAAACTCGGGATTTCTTCAGCATTGTTGCAAAGGTGTTAGAGGGCAGCGATGTGTCAGAGTTAAGCAAAAGGAGTTGCTTTATGCATGATCCCTCCATTGTAAGCAGCTTCAAAGCTGCCACTTCTTTTAGTTGCTAACACAACTGTTTCGTGGCTCTGTTTTCTTGGGTCTGCTCAAAGCAAGCCATGAGGAAATTCTCATGTGATTTACAGCAGGAGTGGGGAAGAAGTGCTTAAATTGTAATTGTGTGTGCAACAATGTAGATGATGCTCTTAAATTCTCTATGATGTGTTGTCTAATGGAACTTTTAACTATGAAGAGGCTACCCTGTCTCCATTCCTCTACCAGATGCTGATAATAATTTGGAATACAGGTATTGAAATAAATGCAACCACAGCTTAGAAAGAAACTCCAAGCTGTTTTCTCCAGGAAAGCAGTGACAAAATGCGCACTCTTTACAGACATCCCACTGGGCTTTTATCTCAGGGCTGCCCCATGTCCGCTCTTACGTTTGCCCTCTACCAAAAGCAACCTGCCAGGTGTGGAACACTCGTACAAATAAATGCAATGCTAGCCACATTTAGAAGAAAGGACCAATTCCCTCCCCGCCCCACCCTCCACTCCAAAAGCCTCAGAAGGGAGATCAAGTGTCAGCAGTGGGAAATCACACTGAAAGACACAGGAGAAACAAGCTGGTTAACAGTATTTCTCAGTAACTGCCATCTCTTGTTAAGATATTTTCCAATAAAGAAAAAAAAATTCTTTCTTCCAATAAGCCAGCTGGTAAGGTGCTTTTCAGTTAACTGCTCTGCTCTTGTTTCTCTTGTTGAAAAGTGTCAGCTATTATTTCCTACCTATTTTAGAAAAGAGTGTTGCATAATCCCCCACTGAGCCATTTTTTTTCATAAAGACGTATCTCCAGATCACCTCTCTGACTTTTAAACCATCTAGATGACTGCTTTAAGTTATGTTGACAAACAATTTTCTATCTCCACATGGGAGTACAATCCAATCTGAGTTTACAGAATGTTCTATATCTTCTGTGGGCCATGCTTCCTATCGGTGCCATGACAAGGATTTATAAATACTTAAACAAATAAGAATTTATAAATAAAGATTCCATACTTTGGAGATCAGCCAATTATTCCTTTCCTGTGATTGAGTAGGAATTACTTTTAGATGTAGATGTTTGAGTAAATGGCATGTGAATGTGGTTGACTTGTTCAAATAAATATCTATATTTTTATTAAATTAAAAATTTCCTCAAAATATTATATGGATGTGCACTTACATTTTTTAATTTTGGTTTTCCAGACAATTTTGTAGTTTCTAAGCATCTTTCATCAATAGTTTTTGATGTTTACTACTGTCTAAATTTAAATCCTTTATATTTAAATCCTTAGAGAATTAGAAAAATTTCCAGTTTTAAGTGGGAGGAGGAGGAGTGTTTATGCTTTTCCCAATTTTGATGTCTTCAACCTGAATTATCTGGTCCCAGGATGAATTTTGTCACTGTTAGTAAACATAACTGATGTCATCAGTAAAGAATTCTGTGTTTCAAGCATTGCATAAGATTACAACACTTAATAAGTAGGTAATAACAGGTAAACTCTCCGCAATAGGTAGGTGGAGAATATGTAATAGATAGGTGGGTTCATGTAAATTTTACTGTATAATAGATATAACCTTTTACCCCTTGCTGTGCTTGATTTGTGGAAACCTCCACCTTTCATCCTGCACAGAATAAACAATGTCTCCTTTCTAAACCAGACTCTGTGCCTGTTCTTAGAGAGCTCCTAAAATCAGCAATAGTTTTAGGTACCTAATGTATCATATTTGCCTTCTTTGTCAACTGGTCAATCTCTCTGTTATTCCAACCACAGGACAAGGTGCTCTATAATTGAGGGTAAATCTAGATTTTATCCATTAAGTAAGTTATTTGATGAGATTAGTTTTAGTTTTGAAATCAAACTTGTTTCTAGAAGTTTGGGGTTCATGAGTTCCAGTCTTCCCCCTTTCCTCCTACAGTAAAATATAGATATATATAGAGAGAGATATAGATAAAGATATAGATATATAGATGGACAGGTATGTACATATATATTTATATATATCTAAAATTATAAACAAGCCTGTTCTTCTGTCACCTAGAGCAGAAAAATTATCTTGTCAAATCACATTAGCCAAATCCATGAAGTAACCAGGACAACTGCTTTTGTTTAAGCTATAAGTGAGATCTTGTCTTGCAGCTTACCCAAGTTGATGGTATATCAAAACACTTTTTTTTTTTAAATTTACTTATTTTAAATAAACACTGGAAACTATTAAAAGGTTTCTGTTGTACTCTTCTGTCTTTCCCACTGTAGCTAACCACTGACATTACCTGTGTGGCAAATGTCATTAGAAAGGTCAAGATCCTTTAACTTTGTAGTATCTGATAGCTGGATTGATAGCTGCTTGAACAAAATGAAACTTTGTTTTACCCTAGACAGGAGGCTGAAGCACCTAGTGTTCTTTCTGTCCTCCTAGATTCTAACACAGTTTCTCTTTCTTTGTACAAGCCAGGTCCTTCTTATCAGACAAGCAGACATGCAATGAGGATATATTCTGTAATTCTGTAAAAAATAAATTACATTTCTAGTCATCTAAGCCAAATCAATCCAAGTGACAGAAAGAAAACAGGAAACGTAGTTTAATAATTTCTAGCAAATCCTTATCATCTTTTCCGACCCCAAAAACACTCTGTTAAAATGAGGAAGGTGTTGTGATTACGTTCTCAGAACAGAAATTCCACTGGGCTTGGTTTCAGGTAATTTTAAGTCATGTATGTACACATATATATATGTATACAATGTGTTATATATATTATATGATATTTTAATCAAGTTATACTTTGAGATGATAGGTCATAATACAGACATGCTGTGTTGACTTCTACTCAGTGTCTTGGGCAATCAGTAACTCTCTTCTGGTAGACATCCTTTTGAGTATTTAATAAATGATGAATAATGTCAAACCATATTGTGATGCAATATCCTACCTGATTTCCAACATTGGCAAAGCTACTTCTGTAACCTGAAAATGGAAATAATTGAGAGGATATCAAACTATCTGAAAGATTAGAGCACTATTATCTGCAGATTCTCTCACATAATATTTCACAAATTACTTATAACTTTTTCTTTGCACCGTAAATATTTTACTTAGAATTTCTTTATTTCTGTGTTGTCTGTTTCAGTACAGTGTTTTTCTTTTTAAATACTCTCATTCCCTTCTTAGCAACCTAACCTAACATTTTTAGTAATCTACTTTGTCCCAGATCTAAATGTATCTCCCCACATTTCAACATCACTCATTCTTCAGCTTCTTTTCCCATTTTCTGCCGGTTTCCTTCAGATATGTTCCATTCCAACTATATTATCAGACTTATTCCTCCTCTGCCTGAATTTTCCTGTACTAGTGATATATTGATCATAGAATCATAAAACCATATAATAGTTTGGGTTGGAAGGGACCTTAAAGATCGCCTGGTTCCAACCCCTCTGCCATGGGCAAGACAGTTTCCACATGACCAGGTTGCTCAGAGCCCCATCCAGCTTGGCCTTAAACACTTCCAGGGATGGGGGATCCACAGCCTCTTCGGGAAACCTGTGACAGTGCCTCACAACCTTCACAGTAAAGAATTTTTTCCTAATAACTAATCCATTCTTAAAACAGGGGAAATATTACACACTTGGGAACTTGGTCAAATCAATGAAGGAATAATTCATACTCCAAATTAGTGTTCACTAAATTGTATCATTAGCATACAGTACAGGTATAAACCTTGGTTTTTCAGAAATATGGTATCAGAAGTTGAGGGTAGTAATAATTCTTGGGGTTGTATACATAAGAAAAAGATATGCTGATTAATGCTGTTATATAGTTTGTTTCTACCTCGCATCAGGTAAACAGTTAAATGTTAAATATAATTAGGAAATGTTTTCATATTTTCTCTAGTTGTGATTGTCAGTGCTGAGCAGTTCTCATCCTCCCTGTGATCAAGAGATATATGGAGATGGGCCACATAGGCACAATGTGAACTCAGAGGCAAGTCAGACTGCTACTCACAATTTCTATAAGCCTTTTAGACTACACTCTAGCCAGGGACAATCTGAGCAGGGTGTCAGATTATGGAGATGTGTATCACTGATGCATCTTGACACAGGTATTTCAGAGTGGGGAGGCAGAGCAGGGCACTGGAGCACCATCACTTTAGTTCCCTGAAGGCAGAAAAGCTATTAATGATCCTATATTGGTGCCACAAACAGCAGTAGATATGGCAAAGACTGAGATCTGCACATTTTCTGTGCAACTGTTTGCATTAACAGAGACACATGTCCCTGTGATGCCAAGCATTGAAGCCCTCTGTGTCCAAAAGATCAGTTTTGGTATCTAGCTCTTTTATGCAAAGATTTATTTTCCTTACATATTTAATCAGCTATAATTTGTTATGGATTATGCTGCTAGACTACAGCTCTATTAGCTGTTGAAGCTTTGTTCCAGGAAAAAAACCCAGCTGTATCATGTTTATCACTGTGCCTGGAGGACAAAAATAGCTGCACATACTGAAACTGCCAAGAGCTGATCGAGAGTAGCACTGGGGTCAGGATAACTAAATCTCAACAGCTGTTGGAACACTCTCCACATGTGTATTAGCAGTATGCCAAAACGCCAAACATCATGCAGGAATGACAATGAATAGGGTTACCTGTCAGCTTTTTAATTTTCATGTGCATTATGGCCTTTTTGCTCTTTTTTATACTAAGAGATTCTAGTCAGGTGTTTATTCTCAAACAGAACATATATGAGAACTGACTGAAAAAATATTTTATATTTTTCATGTTTATTGCAACAGACTAATCATGTGGTATCACTTCAGATTATTTACCATTAAATTACAGAGTAGGTAATTAGATATTACAGTGATGAGCAGATTATTATGTCTTAATGTTTTTAACTGGTTGGGTTTCTTTCCAGCATTGGAATGAAAAGTTTAATGATGTTTCACAGGGATAAATTCTGTCTATTCTCACAAGCTTTCATATTTCAGGAATATGAACATATGATAAACATCACCTGAAATCAATGGAACATGGCTATGTTGTGAGAATCCAGAAAATTTCTACAGCATGTAGGAGATAAGCGTTTCATGACCTGCAGTCCTTCCTGTATGTGGCAGAAAAAGAAGAATAGCATTCAGATGTGCATTTTGCTCTTCTAAAGGTCCTAAAGAATATTTTGTGTTTAGACAGTCTTGACAGTTAACTCTTTGCCCTTCCTACTATTTACATACATATTCTCTTAAATTGTTCTTATCTTTGTCTTCTAAATTTCTTTTATTCCTTTTCTGACTCTCTTCTTTACTGAACTCTGTATGAATGTCATGACTTGTGTGACTCAGAACTAGATCATGTAGTGACCAAAAATACCTTCCCTTCAATTCTGTTTCTCTAACAATATGTCTCTTCTCTGGCATCATACCTGAACTATTTTTGTTGGATTTATTTTTTAAGTGATGTTTATTTTCTGGGGCTGACAAATGTTGAGGCATGAACCTCGTTTGAGTTAAATCTGTCCTCTAGCTGAAAATCATTCTGGAATGCCCATAGACTTTACTACTGTGGACTCATTTTTTTTGTTGTTGTTTGCAGTAAGATTTTGAGCAAAATACAGAGGGTTTTTTCTCTTACTAAATATAGATTCTTTACAAAAAAATGAGGAGTGAGATCTTAGCACAAACACACAGCAGAAGTATTTTAAAAAATCATCTTGTATATGGGCATAGAACACACATGTCAGGAGCAAATTTCTCCCCTCATTCCATTTATGAACTTGGTAAGTACATTTATTACTTAATGATGCACAGTATTTGGTAAGTCTTTGAGAGATCCACAAGCATTTGAATCTCTATGCTGTTACTATACTCTGACATTTAAAGCCACTAAACCTTAAGTCCACTGGAACAGAGAGACAAAAAACAGTCACTGTCTGCAGGGAGTCAGTGACAAACACTATTATCAGGATTTAATGAGAATTTTCTCATTGCACATGAGAATTCAATATGCTTTTCATATCCTACTGTATTGAAGAACTTGGTTTTCAAGAGCTCAAGAGATTTTTGTGGGGCAGTACGTCACCCAGTGGCAGTAGGAAATTAAGAAAAGTGTCTGAAGCACAGCAGTATGTAGGGGATATTTTAAACAAGTAATTAAATTGTTGATATATAGATTTCCATGTTGTTCTCCAGACTGCCATACTGACACCATAGCTAACCTCACTTCTCAATTAGTATATCTAACATGACTTTTAAAAGCTGTCAACCGTGCAGGAAAATATAAAGCAGAATAATGCTAAGAACTATATCTTTTATCACCACTGCAGGGCCGCATCACTAAAATCAATGAAAGTCAGTATGATCAAGCTCTCATATCTGTGCAGTAAAAGAAATTATACTGCCACAGGAAGATCTGCACACACAAAATATATTATTTTTTGCCTATGGGTAGATAGTTTATTTGGCCTGCTTTTTTCCTTAAGAACAGTGACAGATTGAAGCTATACTGGAGCCAATTCAAATATAAATATTTTTCAGATATCTCTTTAATACACAAATTGTACACTGGTTAGACCCTCAGGTGTTTTTGTGGTTATGTACAAAATGCTTATCAGAAATATCTACTGTAGCCTGACATTAAAGCTCCAAATGTCCTTACTAGGACATAGTATGGCCAGTAGATTACAGTTATAAGTTCTTTAGGTACACATACTCTGTGCTCTATACACTCCAGCCCCTGACACTGCTCTAGTTCCTCCATCCCTGTCTTACTTGTAAACTGAGGCTTGGTGATAAAGTGTCATGGCTCTGTTCTTTTCTCTCACACACTCTGGAAACTGTCTTGCTGAGTCAAAATTCAAGTAGACGTAGATGAGTTACCAGAAAAATTGAAATTCAGACATTATCATACAGACATAGAGAATTATGCTGAAAATCAATTAAAGTAAGTGAAAAAACTCCCAAAGAACTTTGGCTGTATTCAATTAAAGCTTAATTATAAGTAATTAAGTACCCCCAAAGAGGTTTCAGTTCACTGAGGATTTGGAGAGTGAACAAATATGTCTAGTGATGAAGTCTGTCTTTATTGCTGCTGTGATCTGTTTCTAGCACAGTGGTCCTCAGCAGGCTGTTGTGACGCTGCTTCTCCATCCATTTGCCACTTAAATTAATAATTTCCTAGAAAAAAAAAAAATCTGATATTTTGCATGGCACTATCACAAAACACTACATCTTGTCTTTGCTTTTACAATGCATAGATCAAATGAAACTAGTGGAACAAGGAGTGAAACCAGGCTGAACACAAATGAAAGTCATTTTGCATGGCCAGAAGCATGATGACAAATAATTCCTGCCAAAGGATGTTGTGAAAAATTTTCCGGGAAAGCCTGGGCAAGTTCAAGGAACAGAAGTCCAGTGGGCTTTACAGAGCAGTAAAACGTGACAGAGATGTCATATTAGGATCATATATCCTCTGAGATTAAAGCAGCTATAGCTTGGGAGAACAGTAGGTGTAGGGGCAGAGTACCAGCTCATGGGTTTTTTTGCACTAATAGCCACTTATGGCTATTTAAAAGACCTAGCAGACCTCTGCTTCTGCATGCAACGTAAGGAAAAAGTTATGATTTTTTCACCTAACTGGAACTAACAGGAAGATACTTTGTAAATATTAACATTATTTATGTATAAGATTGAGAAATCAGGAGTACTAAATGAAAAGTGTCAAATCTTCACAGATGAAAGTTTTCTTCAAAATATCTTCTAATTTAAAGAAGTCTGGACTCCTATATTGAAACGAGGAGGAAAAACTGCTATGATTAAGACTCTATCATGTAACTCAGAACTTTTGTAGAATAAACAGAACTTAGAAATTTCTGTTACAACTTAGGGGAATAAACACATTTTGAGAAGATCTGAATCGTGCTAATGGCAATGTTACCTAATGATTTATAACAGCATAGGAAAAGAACATCAGCAACGATTGTCACTTAGTATGACACATTTTCCCATGCAAATTACGTCTCAACTAGAGACTTTAAACCATGATATTCGGCTTTCTTATTATTTTCTTTGACAATCATTCCTTCCTGATTTTTTTTTAAATGCATGGAGTGTAGAGTCTTTCTAGCATTATTTACAATGATAAATCAATAAGCAAAGATTATTTTGCTGATATTTGTTTAATTCATAAATATTTGTACACAGTTACTAGTTATTCTTACCTTAAAATGGCTTATAAACTTGACACTTTGGTCTTCCAGTTGTTTGACCATAGAAATAAATTTAAGGTCAACTCAATTGAAAGAATAACATAATTATAGAGAAAAGAAGAAGCAAAGGAAGTAAATAAGCTTTCAGGAGAGGGTTAGAAAAGGACCACACTTTACCTTTCTAAAGCAGAGTTTTATTTATAAACTTTATTCTGGTAGTTGTAATTAATATGTCCTATGGCTATTGGGATCCTGGCATGTACTGAGACATGTACAGAAGTTAAAAAAAAAAGTCAGCATTCCCAAAAAATGTTTCTTCAGCATTACAGAAAGAGGCAGCATAGAAGTGACAGTATGCCGTCTACAAATAATACATAAAGGAACTTTTACTAGATAGGCACTGAAAACGGGTATTCCAATAATTTCCAAAGAAATTTTACGTTAAAACCCCTTAAAAGACTCAAATTCTAATGGGAAAAAAACACTTAACATATGTCAAACAAACCAAAACTTACGTCGTTCTCTCTGATTTTCTGATTCATATTAATTTATGAAGGAAAATCACTGTTACCCAAATGCATTTTTTGTTTTAGTTACTGGAGCTCATTTTTATTCATTTTTATTGGCTTAAAAAGGAATCAAGGCCAAGTCTTCTTCGTACTGGAGAGAAGTTTGAGTTCAAGTCAGCTCATACTAACAGTAGCTTCCAAAGAATTTTTAATCAGCAAGGTTGTTACTCTGGATCCTTCCATTTCGGGATGTTTATTTGCATTATTTTTCCCAGCAAGAGAGCTCAGACCTGACAAAATCTTCATTTTTGTATAATACATAATGAATTTTTAAAAAACCCTAAACAAAAGTTTTAAAATAAAACTTTAAAAACCTAAAAAACTTTAAAACCTTAAAAAACTTTTAAAAATTCAATATTTCTCATTGTTTTCTTCTTGCCTAGTTTACTAGCACCTCAGCTGTAATGTCATTCTTCCCAATGAGCTTAGAATTTCAAACTCAGTCAAGAAGGAACATGAAAATGAATGTAACCTAAAAACATATACTTGTTATTTATGACCTTATTCTTTCCTGACCTTGAAATGTACTCACGCTGATGGATGTTGTCATGGCTTGACCTTGGCTGGATGCACCCAACAAAATCTGCTCACT
>WBMZ01013132.1:0-16120 GCA_013400975.1 Atrichornis clamosus | reverse complement strand
CACGGCAATCTCAGCCGAGTAATGCCCCTGATGATGACCAAGATGTCAATGATCAGCCTTCTACAAGTCCTTCTACAAGTAGAGACTGAATTATGGAGTCAGATAAGTCTGAATTNGTTAAGTCTGAATTATGGAGTCAGATATGTTAAGGCCTCTAAGGCTATTTGCTAGATATACCATTTGTAGCACTGCGGGGGATTCTCTTTGTCACTTTAAATCGGTGCCTGATTTCATTTTTTATAAAAACTAAAAGGGGGAATTGTGGATGTTACAGGCCTGGGTGCAGAGAGATTTCAGTTTCCTGACAGGCGTCTGTGTGAAAGCAAAGCTTTCTCAAGGATGCTGCAGGAAAACAATTCAGAAGTATTGTAAACTATGGTCTCGTTATGAGACCAAAGAAGAAAATATATGAGGTAAGAGTTACTGGGTCCAGCCAATCCCTCTGGGGGGTGGCTGGTCAGTGAACCAATAACCTTATGTCAGTCCAGCATGCTAAGGTATATAAGCACCTTTGTAAATTAATAAAGTGTCGGTTTTTTCATCTACATAAAATCGTCCATGTCGTTATTACTGGATATCTGCTCACTAGCGACACCAGGGGGCCATTGTGATGCCATGGACCCTCATGGAAGCAAGGCTCTGTTGTGATGCTAGAGAACCCCGTGGAAGCAAGGGGCCATTGTGAGGCTATGGAAGCACGGGCTGGAGGTGGGTTTTCTGCTCCCTTATGGGATGCGGGTGGACAGTGAGGCCTGAGACCGCCCCCGCCACGTGCCCGGCTGTGTCATGGGGGTGGATGAAATTTGAGGGGACCCCTCGAGCTCAGAAGGCCGGAGTTGAGAGCCAGTCGCTCCTAGACCTGAGGTCCCACTGTGACGCTGCGTAGCCGCATGGGGAAATGATTCTTCTTCTGTACTATTGAATCTGAGCCTTGAGTACTGTGTTCTCTTCTGGTCCCTTCAATTCAGGAAGGACAGTGAGGTGCTGGGGCAGATCCAGAGAAGGGAACGGAGCTGGGAAATGGTTTAGAAAACATGTAACATGAGCAGCACTGGGAGGACTCAGTCTGGAGAAAAGAAGTCTCAGGGGGGCTTTATTGGTCTCTACAACTCCCTGAAAGACATTGTAGCCAGGTGGGGGTCAGCCTCTTCTCCCAGGCAACTAGTGGTAGGACAAGAGGACATAGTATTAAGCTGTGCCAGGGAAGGTTTATGTTGGACATTAGGAAGATATTCTCCACAAAAAGGGTGATTGAAATGGGCTGCCCAGGAACGTGGTGAAATCACTGTGCCTGGAGGTGTTTAAGGAACAAATGGATGGGGCACTTATTGACATGACAGTGTTAGGTCATAGGTTGGACTTGATCTCAGAGATCTTTTCCAGCCTGATTCTGTGATTCTTTGACTCTACCTACACTTACGCCTTGCCTTGCTTGCCTGCCCATTCCTTGACTCGCTGTGCCAAACCTTGCCTTGCCAACCCTTCTCTTGCCTTGTTTTGCCTTCATTGCCTCCCCCTCCTTTGCCTTGATTGTCCTTGTCTTGCATTCTCCTGCATTGCTTTGCCTTGCTGTCAGGTGAAAAGGAATTTACTCATACTCTTGCTGTTTGATTAGTCTGTTAGTGCCCCAGGAAAGCTCCAACCCTTGTCCCCAACCAGTTTGTCAGTGTCCCATTTATGGGGACCTGTCACCAAATAGTTCATTAGATTGGAGGGCGGTTCAGCTGACTTGTTTAGGGTCACACACCAGAGAGCCTTGTGCAGAAAAATGTACAACGACAAAGGTTTATGTCTGAAAGGGAGACAGAGGAGTCCCATAGCTTTATTCGAGCAAGACACTGATAGAGAAAAAAGCAGCAGTGCCAGGGAGCAGGATAGAGGGATATCCAGCAGCACACTGGATAAGAGAGAGGGACAGGAAGCAGGAAAGAGATAGAGAAAATTTAGTATTGGACAGAGGACAGATGGAGCATTACAAAATAGTGATGGGGAGCAGGCCAGAGAAAGAGAGAGACAAGGAGAATTATGGGCATAGAGAAAGAATGAGACAGGGAGCAGAGGAGAGAGGCTGAGAGAACAGGGACAGGAAGAAAGTGATGAAAAAGGGATAGGGAGCAGGACAGAGAACTAACCTGAAAGGAAAAGAGGGCAATGGGGCAGGACTGAAATGAAAAAGAAGGGCAGAGGGACAGAGAAAAATAAGGGACAGAGCAAGACAGAGATGGAGAAGGAAAGAACTGTAATGTGTTATGGTTTGAGCCTGGCTGGATGCCAGGCACCCATGGAAACCACCTGCTCATTCCCCCCGCAGCTGGACAGAGGAGAGAAAAAAAAAATTCAAAGCCTTCATGAGTTTAAGATAAGGACCCGAGAAAAATCACAGGCAAAGACAGGCAGGCTACTTAAAGATATCAAAGTAAATTTATTACACTAACAGAAACAGAACGGGATAATGAAAAGTAAAATGAGCTTTTGGAGAACACCTTCTTCCCCCCCACTCCCTCCTCCCAGCTCTACCTCCTACCCAAACAGTGCAGGGAGACAGAGAATGGGGGTTTTTTGGTCAGTTCATCACCTGTGGCTTCTTCCTGCTGCAGAATTGGAGTCATCTTCCCCTGCTTCTCTGTGAGGCCTCCTCTGGGAGACAGTTCTCCAGGAACTTCTCTGACTAGAGTCCATCTCACGAGCAACAGCC
This sequence comes from Atrichornis clamosus, assembly GCA_013400975.1. Classification (NCBI taxonomy): domain Eukaryota; kingdom Metazoa; phylum Chordata; class Aves; order Passeriformes; family Menuridae; genus Atrichornis; species Atrichornis clamosus. The sequence goes on along the minus strand of WBMZ01013132.1, from coordinate 13,425 downwards.
CTCGGCAAACTGTTGCAACACAAGTTCATCCCATGGGCAACAGCGGCCCTCAAACTGCTGTGGCGTGGGTCACTGCCCCACAGGGTGCAGTCCTTTTCAAGTATCCACCTGCCCTAGCTCCTGGCATGGGCTCCTCCACGGCTTCAGGTGGCTCTCTGCACTCCCATAGGCCTCCATGGGCTGCAGAGGGGACAGCCTGCTTCACCATGGCCTTCACCACCAGCTGCAGAGGAATCTTGGCTCCGGCTCCTGTAGTACCTCCTCCCACTCGTTCCAAACCGACCCTGGTGCCTCCATGTTGTTTTCTGCTCACATCTACTCACTCACTCCTCTCCCTAGCTGGCATTAAAACTGTGCCACCAGGATTGTTTTGAATTCCTTCTTAAATATGTTATCACAGAGGCGTTACTGCTACTTCTAATTGGCCCAGTCCTGGCCCACGGCGTGTCCATCTTTGCAGCCAGCCAGACATTGGCCCCTGCAGGATATGACGGTGGGAGCTTCTAACAGCTTCTCACAGAAGCCACCTCTGCAGCCCCCCGCCACTACCAAAACCAGGCCTTGCAAAACTACAACCAATGGGCAGAAAGGCAGACGAAGCAAAAAATGATGATGGGCTTCAGGACAGAAGGAGAAAAAAAAGATGTATGGAAATCAGGACTGAGAGAAAGAGAAGGACAAGGAGCATGACAGTGACAGAGGAAAAATACTGATGGGGAACAGGACATAGCTCAAGTGGAATAGAGCTAGAAAGACAGGGACAAAGCAGAAGGACAAAGAGGTAGAAAAAAGGACAGGGAATGGGATGTACAGGCAGAAAAATAGAAAAAACAAGGATCATGAAAAGACACTGGAAAAAAGGAATGCTGATTCAGGACAAAGAACAGTGACAGCCAGTGGGCAGAGGTACATAGCAAGAAATGTCAAGTTACTAAATAGACAGACAAAATATAGGGACAGGAAGGTGGACAGTGTGACATTACCAGGACAGAGAGCTGGAGAAAGAAAAAACAGTGGCAGACAACAGGACAGGGGAAAGAGAAGGAAAAAGAAGGGCAGAGAAGTAAACAAAAAAGTTGAGGGACAGAATGCCAGAAAATGGGATACAGAGAAAGACAGTGACAAACTGGACACTGGGATAGAGAGAGAAACAGAGAAACAGAAAGTTCAAGAAAGAGAGGACAGGGAACAGCACAGAGGAATAAGAGGCATAAATAGAGGTATGAGGACTGGAACAGAGGGATAGAGAGAAAAAGTAGGGGCAGGAAATGAATCAAAGGGTTGAAGAAATAAAAAATCAGTGATGGGGAGCAAGGCAGAATGATGGAGCAAACAAAACTAGAGATGGAGAGAAGGACAAAGTAACAGGGACCAGGACTGAGGGGTAGAGAAAGAGAGGGAATGGGACTGGGATGCAAAATAGAGAGGACAGTGGTACGAGGAAGTTCAAAAAATTACAGAAATGGAAAAAGAGGGTTGGGAAGTCTGACAGAGGGACAGGGAGCCAGGCAGAGAGAGATGGATGGACAAAGAACAGCACAATAGTAGCTGTATCTTCCAGTGTCTGAAGGGGCTTACAGGGAGGTGGGTGAAGGACTCTTCATCAGGAACTAAAGTGATAGTACCTGGAGTTATCACAGAATATTCTGCATTGGAAGGGACCCACAAAGATCATCAAGTCCAACTCTTAAGTGAATGGCCCATATAGGGACCAAACCCACAACAATTATTAGCACCATGCTCTCACCAAATGAGCTTATCTCAGGGTACAAATTGAAAGAGGGGAAATTTAGATTAGACATTAGGAAGAAATTCTTTACTGTGGGGGTGGTGAGACACTGGAACAAGTTGCCCAGAGAAGCTGTGGTTTTCCCATTCCTGGCAATATGAAAAACCAGGTTGGATAAGACCTTGAGCAACCTGATCTAGTGTGACCACCTGGCAGGTGGGTTGGTAAGGTCCATTCCAACCCTTTAACATTATATTATTCTACGAATAGAAGAAGTAGGGTCAGACACGGAGGACGGCAGGGATCTAGAGGCCTGGGGGATGCAGAGTAGGGCAGGGAGAGACTGGGGGGCAGAAGAAGAGGACATGGCCCCAAGGGCCTCAGACTTCCTGCAGATCCTGCTTTTAGAGCTACCAGAGAATTTTACAATTTAGATGCTTCTCCTTTTCTCTTTCTCTCCTTTAGGGTCAGACCTGTGAATCTGATTGCTTGACTGTCATCCATCTATGAAAACACTTTGGTGTCTTACAGCTCTAGAAATTCAAGGCTTTATAGATAAATAGTGTGAACCACACACTATACATGGACATACTACACTTTTGGTTACATATACAAAGCCTCTTTTATATGTTGGTGATCTGGTCTGCTTAAGGTAGGGATGGGGAGCAAAACAAACAGCGAGAGAAAAAGAGGAACAAGGAGTAGAAAAGAGAGGGAGAGAGAGATCATGAGATGGAGAAAGACACATAAGGATGAGTAGCAGGATAGACAGATGTAGAAGAAGAGGAGCAGGGAACTGGACCAAGCTCTGGGGATATTCTGGAGCACATACTTTCAGGAAATCCACAGCCATGTCCTGGGAGTCCCCCGCCTCTTACCCACTATGCCAGGGAAACGGCACCCTGCCCTCCCTGCCATGCTGCACAGGTACCAGGGGAAGGTGCTTCCCTGCAGGAGGCAAGCGCCCAGGCAGTGAGGGAGCAAAAGGGAGGAGAAGCAAGAGGCTGGGCAAGGCTCAAGGCAGGCACAACAGCAGAGCCCAGATGAGGATGGGCCTTGAGGGGCCATGGTGGCCAGCACATGTGGCAAGTCCCTGCCCCAGAGCCTGAGCAAACATGCCCAGCAGCTGTGAGCTGAAGATGTTTTATGCAAAGCTTTTTATGCTGCCAGTTTGGGGAAACCAAGTCCTACAAAGATGTCAGGGCTTGTCAGGGATCCATGTAAGGAGGACAGCAGCTCTTCACTGACCAAGGCCAGGTCTGTCACAAGCAGTGTGCCAGGCAGCACCAGTAACACCCACTGGGAACTGGTAGCTCTGTGCTGGTAACACCCACAGGTAGACATAGAGTCATGATGTGAGTCATGGAGCACTGTGGTGCACAGCACCAAGGTGACAGCCAGCTGCAGGCAGACAGCAAGTAGGCAGTGTCCTGGGGAACAGTACCAGGAAAACCCACCTCCAGGGAGTTCCCATCTGCAAAGCCCACAGCTGGCCAGCAGCTCCTCAGCAGCCAGGGCCCAGCAGCCCAGCTGGAACAAGGTGTCTGGCCCATCCCACCCATCCTGAGAGCCCAGACGCTGATGCTGGGATGCAGGGGACCCAAAGGTACAGTCACTGCAGCCAGAAACTGACACTGCATCTTCTCACCAGTGTATCCCTCTCCTGTGGTTCGACAGAAGGTGGGGACACGTGTTGGGTCCTAGACCACCAGTGATGACTCTGTTGATTGAGGGGCTCTGTATGGGACCACACAATGTCCCTCTGCCTCTGCCCTGCACAGTGTATAGCCCTGACCTTGGCCAGGTGCTGCATGAAGCCCTCTTGCTGGTGACATCCTGTCAGCTGGGGCAGGGCTGGTGTGGGCTCTCCCTGTGAGAGCTGGTTAGCTGCACTTCCATCACCTCTGGCAGCACAGGCACTAAGCCTCCTGCTCCATCTCCTACTCGCTGCTGACTGAGTACAGCCCTCCATCCTACCTGCTCGGGGCCAGGACAGGAAGCTCCTGCCATACCTTGTGCTGCACCGACTCTGCAACCCCTCCCCAGTAGCACTATCACTCTGGGTGCTGAAGCGGCCCACAGCACACCACAGCAGTCACAGAGGCAGGGAGGGAAGGGGAATAGCCATGAGGATGCCCTTCAGAAGAGGGGCTGGAGGGAGCCCTGGCATGAGCCGGTGGCTGCTGGAGGTCTGAAATACGTGTTTGCGTGTGTCCCTGAAGAGCTGGTTCCTCCCAGGGGTTTGCTGAGAGCCATCCAGACTCTGCCCAGTGCCCCTGATGCCCTCAGAGGGGAGCTGCTGGGGGGGACTTCCGCTGCCCCTCCAGTCCCCAGGAACCCTTGGAGCCTTCCCGGGCGCCAGGCACAGGGAAGCGGTGGTTGGTGGTGAGTGATGTGCGTGTGGATGTGCGTGTGTGTCGGGATGTGTATGTGCATCAGGCTGTTCTCAGTGTCGGAGCATTCACCGGCATGTACAACCTGTGGAGCACCAAGTGTGAGCTCGGAGGCAGCGATGTGTGCTGAACACAATCTGCGTGCAGGAGGCGGGTGTTGTGGGCTGCAGGTGTTCACGTATGTGTGAAAGCGAGTGCGGGAGCAGGGATGCAGGGCCAGGGCAAAGCCACCGGCAGCACCAGGCTCTGCCCGAGCGGCACTGGCAGTGGCTCTGGTAGCGAGGAGGCAGAAGTGGCACCGGCAACAGTTCTGCCCCAGCGGCATCAGCAAGGCGGGCAAGCGGCACTGGCAGCAGCACTAGGCAGAAGTGGCACCAGCACAAGCTCTGCTTGGGCAGCATGGGCACCAGGCAGAGGCTCTGCTGGCACAGCACCGGCAGCAGCAGCTGGGGCAGAAGTGGCACTGGCGGCAGCAGCGGGAGCTGCCCTCAGCAGAGTGAGCAGCGGAGCGAGACGAGGCCAGGTGGGGTCTCACCGGCAAGGTGGGAGTGCGGGGTCCGGCCGGGAGCGGAGCGGGACTCCGGGAACCCTGCACCAGGCTGACCCGCTGCCTCTGGCGGGGCGGGACAGGATGGATGGAATGGTCGGCGAGCGGCTCCAGGGGCTGGGGCAGCCCCCGGGGCACCAACTATTCGTGCCTGTTGCGAGACGGAGCAGTGCTGCCCTTCTCTGCCCAGGCTGGGCACAGCGCGAGTCTGCCTGGCAGGTGCTGAGTCCGAGAGCAGGTGAGGAGCTCTGGCCTGTGGCCCTGCAGAGCGAATGAGGCAGCTTTGCTGCATGAACGGGAGTGGAGGCACCCTCAGCCACGACAGTCCCAGAGCCAGCCTTGGGAGCTCCTACTGCAGCAGGGAGTGCAGACTGCCTGCTCCTTGTTCCTCTTTTCCTCTCCCTGCTCCTCTCTGGCCAGATCAGGAGGATCTCTGTTGTCCCCTGTCAGCACTGCTGTCTGTGCCCTTACACTGCTTTTCTTGGCCTTCCCTTGCCGCAGGAAGTGGCTGTGCTGGTACATAGCATGCCTGGCATACATGACATGGTACCTGCCCCTGCCAGGGCTCTCTCTATGTGGGGTTTTTGTTAACCTCACTAGCTGGCTATTTGGAACTGTTCTCCCGACCAATCCTTTACTGAACCCACATTAGAAAAACCAGGCCTCTTGAGCCCCAACTTTGCCACTGATTGGGATCTCATTCCTGGGAATATTACTTCCTCCATCACATCACCTTAGCCCCTGCTAGCCCTGAGTAGCAGATGTGGGAGAGGAACCTGGCTATGCTCTCCATCTATCCTTCCTCTCAGAGCAGCTGTCCCTCGCACTGTTCCTCAAGGCTATTCAGAACCTAGTGAAACTTGGGAGCATTTACAGACACCTGTTCACAAAAAGGTACGAGAAGGTTGCAAAAGGCTTCCAAGGGCAACAGAGCCATGTGGGTGAGTGGCAGCGTCTCGAGAAGATCCTAAACAGGGACCTGGAGACTTCCCACTCTGCCAGAGATGCTCTGAATGACTCACTTAGCACCTCAGTGCCCCAGTGTCAGTGTCACAGCTCATTATGTCACTTAAGAGACATTGCTCTCAGTCTATGTCTGTTCTATCGCTGTTCTGTCTGCAGGCAGGACTGTGCACAGAGGGGTGGATAAGAGATAATCCAGCGGATATTTGTTTCTCTTCTGCATCCATGAATTTCCTGATCCAGATGGTTACAAAGCCACCTCTTCATGCTTGCTGTGTCTCAGCTCCCATCTGTAAAGGGGACCGAAGCACTGTTTTGCCTTCATGACTCTTACCATCTGGGTCATGAGCCACAAGCAACCAGGGAGCCTCTCAGAGTGGTGGCAATGGTACAACTATCATCCTGCCACCACATCCTACCTGGCACTCTGTTCCTGGCCACCAGTAGACCCTCAAAAGAACTCACCATGCTTCATGAACTCCCATTCTATAGGCTCAAGAAATAAGCTTGGAGTTTATTGGGGTGAATGACAACAGTAGTGGCTCCTTGACAGTCAGAAACAGTTTTTTCAAGTAAAGGATGAGATGCTCACTTGACTGCCAAGGGGTGCTAAATTTGCACTGCAACCAAGCTATCTGATGTGCTAATACTCCAAAGTGATGGCACTGCAGGTCACACCAGGGAAGGGGACATTTGCAGGGTTGCCTTCCTTGGTTTGCAAGAGGGACTGCACGTATTCCATGTCATTTTGTTCTCTTTAGAGCAGCCTTTGAAGAGGACTGACTAGCAGTTCATCTGCCTTGCACGACTGGGAGCAAAGAAAGGATGCTTGAGAAAGAGAAAGATGGGGAGAGTGCAGAATGAAGCAGCCAGAGACTCTACCAGGCAACACAGACACTGTCTGGGTACATGGTAAGACAATACTGTTTTCTAGCTGATCTGTTAGCTCTTCTTTGCTAACATCTTTCTCAGCCTCATGGAAGAAGAATCTCAGTGCCACAGCCTTGCATGGCACATAATCACCAGTGCAGCCTAAGCCAGTGCAATCAACTAGAATAAAAAAGAATAAAACACCAGTGGCAGCCTGAGTTGCTCTTCCCTGCATACAGGGAAGCTCCCTGGTCCCAGAGGAGTTAGGCAACCAACAGGAGACTGAGGTCATGAACCAGTGTCTGCCTGCAGAACCTCTGGCAGGTCCTCACCTCTTCTGCTCCTGCCAGGGCCTGTGTAAGCTCCCCTGGTTCCCACACATCCATACTGCATGGGGCAGTCTCCTCTTAGGTGCCTATATTGAGAGCTGACACTGTCACTGAAATTTGTTTTGTTCCTTGTCCTGAGTTGTGGGGATGTAGTAAAACAATGTATTCTCCGCCATCTGCATCAGCCCTGATGAGCCGTTAGTGACAGGNAGCCCTTAATGACAGGTCATTTGCAACAACTGCCCAGTGCATGTTTGGCCCCTGGGACTGCAGGCTGGGTGTTAGATGAGATAAGGGAAATCCTGTGGTGAGGTAGGGCCTCTTTTGGCTTCACAAAAGACACAGCTGGGAGAGTTTCCCCCTGAAAGCACCAACAATAATCACACCCATCCTGAGGAGACCATCTCTGTCAATGGGCCATCAGGGACAATGGGCAGCTGTAAGGACCCAACCACCCAGAACCTCCCAAACCATCTTATCTCATCATTCCATTGGGAAACGCTCCACCCTGGGCGAGGTACGTGGACATTCCTGCAGGAATATAATGAAGCCTGCCTGGACCCTGGCACACTCTCTCCAGCACCGACTTTCAGGAGCTGCAGAGGACCACCGCTCTCAGCTGGCTGCAACCACCACCTCCACTGGACTGCATTCACTACCTCCACTGGACTGCAACCACCACTCACCTGAGACTGCAACCACCATCTCCACTGGACTGCAACCACCGCTCACCCAGACTGCAGCCTCCCTGCCCCCACTGCCTCACCAGTGCCCCTACCCGGGTGTGGCCAGAGCTACACCACAGGGGAAACCGGGTCACAGGCAGGAAGTCTGTTACTGGTGTTTGTTGTTGTTATTGTTGCTGTTTGTTCTGTTGGGTTATATCTATCTATCTATCTATATTTTTTAGTAAAGCACTGTTATTCCTTTTCCCATATTTGATCTCAAAAGCCTGATAATTTTCAAAACTACAATAATTTAGGGGAGGGGGAGATTCCTTCTACTCCAGGAGGGTTCCTGCTTTCCCTTGGCAGATATCTGCCTTTCAAACTAAGACAATTATGCCGCTGAGATTTCAGCTCACAAATTTATTTATTTCAATTGGTGACCCAGACGTGATAATCTCTGCTAGGTCCTGCTTTCTTGCTGTGAAAGAGGGACACCTCTAACAGTATTCTGTAGCCCAGGAGTACAGCAGGCACTAGCAGGCAGTTATCAGAAACACATCCTAAATAACAGAACAAAGGCAAAAAGATATTTTTTTGAGCTCAGCTCCCTTGAGAAAAACCGCAGTAAATCGCCCATAATTCTTGTATGTATGAAAACCCAAACAAGAAAGGAGGACTCTGGTAAGTAATGTGTGGGGGGTGTGAAGGGGGGATTGAATGGTGTGTGCACGAGACGAGGACTGGACAGTCCGGATCCTCAAAGCGAGTGTGGAGCTCTTTTAACCGCATTTTCGTCTCCTCGTGAGAGGAACGGCCAGTGACCAGGCGAAGCGAGAGAAACAAGCTGAATGATCCCCCGAAATGATTCCTTAGGAGTTAAAACACCTTGGTAGAAATCCTCAGACAGGAATTCTTAGGAGTTGAACACCTTGGTAGAAATCCTCAGGCAGGAATTCTTAGGGGTTGGACACCTTGGTAGAAATCCTCAGACAGGAGTTCTCAGGAGTTGAATGCCTTGGTAGGAATTCTAGGAGTTAAAACCCATAGGGGTGGGACTCCTTGGTAAGGAAGCGATTTCCTAGACAGTCCACTGGGAAATCTGATTAAGACTAAAATCACTTAAAACAGAGGGATTTTGGCTTTGTAGTGCAAATTTACGGGGGGTTTGGTTTTTGAGGTTTATTTCTGTTCGTTTGGTTTGGCAGTATAGATTTATTGGTTGTTTTATTATTGGTAGGTCAGTGTTATTGGTGGTTCCATTCTGTTTGGTTTGAGTTCAGCTTGTGGAATAGTTTTCTTTGTAGTTCAGTCCTCTTATCTGAAGGAGAGGGAACTGTTTAGGAAGGTGTGTAAGAGGTGGAGTAATGGGTAGGAGGTTAAACAACATGGGACAAAAAGCAAGTAAAACAATCCCAAGAAAAACAAGAAAGTGCTGGCTGATATACCACCCGATAGCCCACTGGGGGTTATGATAAAGTACTGGGATGAATCTAGTATTACTAAGGGAAAAGATAAAGTTAAAATGATAAACTTCTGTGTGATGGTATGGGCAGAAAGAAAAATTAGACCTGATCATCTATGTTGGCTGAAATATGGTTCCTGTGAGGGTTGGATGTGCCAAGCATTAAACGTATATGTTAACGGAAAGAAGCCTTATAATCTGGAAGAATGCAAATATGCTGCATGTTGGAAGGGTTCAGAGGTAAAACCCACAACAATTCTGAAGGTAGAGGAGGAAAAAACAAAGCCGGGGGAGGCAAATGGTATCCTTCAGAACATCTCCCTCCACCCTACATCTCTGTCACTGGGGAAGCTCCTCCACAAACGGGACTCCTGCCACAGGGAGAGGAAGCCCCGCTTAGGGAAGAAACCCTCCCACACCGCTGAGTTACACATTCAAGAATAATAGAAGAAAGGGAAGAGTGAAAGTTGTTCCCTTTAAGGGAAGTTCCTCGGGGCGGGGCACAGGGAGGGACTGGATTTGTAAATGTTCCCTTAAACTCTGCAGAGGTAAGAAGTTTTAAAAAAACTGTTAGCACTGTTAGAAGACCCCTTGAGTCTGGCGGAGCAGTTTGATCAATTTTTACACTTGGGAAGAGATGCAGTCAATTATGAGTATATTATTCACCCCAGAAGAATGACAAATTATTAGGATAGCAGGGATGAGAATATGGGAAAGGGAAAATCAACAAGGAGTTCCCACTGATCAGAAAATGCCCCTTCAGAATCTCCAGTGGGACCAGAATCAAACTCAGGGTAGACAGAACATGACTGACTTTCAAAACCTAATTCTAAAGGGAATAAAAGAGGCAGCCCCAAGAGGACAGAATGTACCTCAGGCATTCGATAGCTGACAGGGGAAGGATGAAACCCCCACTGAATGGCTGGAAAGACTTAGAAAAGCAATGCAACAATTTTCTGGCATTGACCCCTCTGGCCCAGTGGGACTTAGTATATGTATGTTGGAAAGCCCTCACCTGGGAAAAAGGTAATAAAAAGATTGAAAAATATAACTTAATTAGCAGGAGAAGTAAGAAATCAATAACCAATAGAGAATAAAAAACTAATTAATGAAAGAGAATGATGTAATTTAGACCCAATGGACATTAATTTCTTTGTTTGCTAAAAAGGTATAAAAAAATCTGTGTCTGGAGACCGGAATTTTGTCAGCCACACACACAGCTCCTGGCCAAGAATAAAGTAATGCCTTACTTGCTAACACTAAAAAGACAGAGGGTTTTACTAATACCAACAATTTCAGAGGATTTCAGTAACACACAGAGATCTGCAGGGTGTTGGGCTGACATCACAGCCTATGCCTACAGCACCTGCAGCAAACCAGAGCAGCAGCTTGCTGACAGGAATCATCACGTTCCACCCTGCTCCAGCCCAGGCACAGCCTTTCCACTGTGCACAGCTAGCCCCTAGTCCAAGCTTTGTGGCAGGGTTACAAGGCTCACGTGACTCAGGTGATGGCCTGCATCCTCCAGAGAGGGACCAGCAGCACATGGCTGCATCTCTTCCAGTCCCCCCAGCTCGCAGGGACTGTCCCTCTGCCCAGCAGGTCCCCACCCTAAGATGCTCTGAGCAGAAACGGAGCCAAGCCAAAGCCCAGTGGAAAATGAGATACACAACTTCTTGAGCTGGCTGGCAAGAAAAAGATTCTTTGAGGTTGAGTGGGACATCGCTGTCTTTGTCATGTTCATGCTTGAGTGCAGAGCTCAGCATGAGGCATGTACCAGACAGCTTTCCTTGGAACTGGGCTCAGCAAGTGGCTGCTCTGATCCCATCAACTCAAGCAGTCTCCAGCAGCACAGCCATGGAGGGAGAACACAGAGTGTGGTCACTTCATTTATATTACAGGATCAGAGAACATCCTGAGTTGGAAGAGACCCACAATGATCATCAAATCTCACTCCGGGCCCTGCACAGGACAGCTCCAAGAATCCCACTAGGTGCCTAAGATTGTTGTTACCTTGTGTAACACTAGAACAAGCAGCCTGAGCACAGGGGGTGTTTGTGGGTTGTCCTGCTCTGTGTGATATAGAGATACACAGCACTTTGCACACTTCAAAGTGCTTACGGGGAATATGGAGCAGCTGGCTCAGAGGTGCCCGTTGAAACATGTTGAAACATGGGGTGCTAACAAGGGGCTGATGTTCCCCAGGGACTGTGCTTCTGCTGCTGCGACTGTGATTCCCCAAAACAACACAAGCTGATAAACCCCAGTCCACTCCCCAAGAATGACACAGGAGCTGCCAAGGAGGAGACCTGCCCTACAGTATCCATGTTGCTTGTCAAAATGAAGGTGCTGGGGAAGAAGGCAGGCAGAGCACTGGACAGACATGCTCATGTCTCAGGTGAAACACAGCCCATCCACCACAGTGGAATAATCCCCCAGGGAAAGTGATGGGGAAGAGAGAACAGGCTGGATGTGCTTCAGCAGGCATGGCATGCCCAGGACCTCTGCGCTGTTCTGGGGAAGTGGTATGTGAGCTTGAGCACAGAGACTATTTTAATTTGTGTGTTCATGCACGTGCAAAGTCCTTCCCTCCTCCTTTTTACAATGACACATACTTCTCCAAAACAACTAAATTCTCAGATAGAAAGTGGGCATCAACAACCCAAAAAGGGAACCCTAAACCCACCTACACCTCACACCTGGAGAGAACAACTCTTCCTGCTTCCTCCCTTTGCTGCAGCTACAAATCAGACTGTCTTCACCTTGAGTGCCAAGAGCTGCCCAGCTACTTCCATCCTCTTCTATCACTTCAGTAACAGCCCTTCCTATCCTCTGTACCAGGGTGAATGTGAACCTCTTACACAATACCTGCAGTGCCACCCTGGGTCAATACATTTGCTCCAGACAGTCCACCCAACAGTTTCAATAAGATCCAGTACCCTAATGCATACTTTTCAGCTACAAACCACACATCATTCTCAGCTACTACAGTCAAGATGGGGAACAGGTGTTCCCCCATGCAGAGCCAGCGGCCAAGGGAACTGCCAGGGACTGAGTGCAAGGAGAAAAGAGGATAAAGTACTGTTTCCCTCCAGTTAGAGCCTGGAATCCCTCTCCAAGCTCACAGATCACCAAAATAGGCTGTGGGGCATCCTTACACTAAGATCCCTTTTAGGATGACTGACTGGAAAGCCCAGGTATGAATCTTTCAGGGTTTTGGGCTCCAGCCCTTCCAACACAGGCTTAATTTCCAGCAGGACTGAAAGCAGAACATAGCACTGTACCTGGCTGAAAGAAGCATTAGAAGAGGCAGCATGAGGCTCCACGGATGCTTTTAAGCACAGCCCCAGCATCAGGGACCTTTCAGTCCCTGTGAGATATTTGAAACGTGCCATCAAGAAGCCAGCTTCCTACACAGACTTCAGAAGCAGTTTGCCTCACCCTTCCCAGGGAACACAAAAGCATGTGACAATGAAACTGCTCACTGCAAGGGAGCAGAGGCTCCCTCCTCCCTGCAGTCTTCGGAAGGATTCTTGGGGCACCAAAGACAGTTTTTTTCTTCACTCTGAAGATTAGCAATGCCTCCAGTTTAAAAAGCATCACCCCTTACCGAGTATACTTACAGACCCAGGTGGAGCCAGTTTGTCAATTGGTGTACTTTTCCAACTTGTATAGTCCCTCTGTTCACCCTCTGTTAAGGTGATACTGTCTCCCCACAGGTGTCCCCATGATGGGCAGTGTGACCGTTTTTACTGGGGCACACACAGAACAAGATCTGATTCAAGTGATTATAAAGTTCCTCTGGAAGGCGATCATGTGGCTATATGGCTATCATCAACTAAGCTCACATCTTTGGGATTTCGCTAATGGTATCTCTTGGGAGGAAGAAACACAAGAGGGTGGTTTCTCCCAATCCTTTACCCACTTCTTTGGGCCTACCAGTACAGCCTTTGAGGGGGTTAAACCATTCCTAGAGGCTAAAGATATCGTGTTGATCCTGGTGTTTTTGCTGTGCTTATTCAATACGGCCCATTCGCTATTCAGAGATGGGCTGAGGTTACCTTGGCCAGCTACTCTGACTCCTGCCACGGAGGTCAAAGATACGGCCCAGCAACAGCACCAGCGGCCAAAGCGAAAGGTGGACAGAGCAGCAAAAGTGGAGAGCACAGCCAAGGCAGATAACACGGTAAAGGCAGATAGCACGCGGAAGCCGGACAGCACGGGAAACGCGGATAGCACAGTAAAGGTGGATAGCACGGGAAAGGCAGATAGCGTGGGAAAGCCGGATAGTGCAGCAAAGGCGGATAGCACAGCAGTGACACCAACAGCCGTTACAACTGTCCAGCCCCCAGCCGAACCACAAGGGCAGCCACAGCCAGCAGCAGTCGCCTCCATACAAAGAAGGAAATGTAAAACCAAATCAGTGCACCCGGGTGATGATGATGGGGCACCAGGGCCCTCACA